>BSXT01000349.1:0-11278 GCA_030267785.1 Phytophthora fragariaefolia | reverse complement strand
CCAGGCTCGGGTCTCCGACCTCCGAGCTTGACTGCACCGATGAACCGCCTCGAATGCAGGAGGCGACGGTCGACAGCGAAACGCATGCGAGCGACGAATCGCGCATAGAGCAGCCGCCGCCACACATTTAGTGAAGAAAGAGTGTCGCCTAGTGTAATATTTTTCAAAATAATATTGTCAGACTGGTAGAGAACTGCGAGCAATTTGGCTTGAGATGTCTGAGGGTCAGAAACCTTGGTAGACCTACATACTTGGCCAGCGACTTGACGAGGCCTATTATGTCCCTGGTGCACTCGATTTGGATGCCGTTCCGTAGGGCTTTGAAATCACCATACAACCCCAGCGTGGCAAACGATAACGCCGATTGAGCGATCACAGAAATCTTGCTCACGGATGCGAGCGCACAATCATCATTCGGACGTATACATTGAAGGCTGCATTCAACTGGATACGAATAGGGACACTGGGACCAACACGTCCCAAGACTGCTGTCAAATCCGAGGGGGCAAACTTTGGCGATGTGAGCTTCACGGTAACAAGCCGTGGCGCTTGAGGTATCCAGGGCGGTGCCGACCCTGTTGACGTAGGTGGACTTGATTGTAGTTGTAGCATCAATCGCGCCGACAATAAAAGTAGTAGGCCCCAAGCTTGAGGAAGACAACGCCAGCCCCTTCACTGCATCTACATTGCCAGCTGAATCACCGCTATTTCTGATCTCACTGTCTTCAGTGTAGGAATCATCGTGATCGCTTGAAATTCCAGACGTAAGGTTAGTTTGATAAATGTCCGCATCAAAGAAAATAGCAACTGCTGTCGTATTTCTATCGGAGGTCTCAATGATGTGGGGTGCTGCTGTGGGCGTCGACATTCCCACCACATCAAACGTAAATGCCTTATCCGATGAAATAACAGAAACGAACACGGAAAGCAAGGATATCACCCTGATCATGTTGCTTAATTTTGCGAGATGCACAATCGTCACCTGAGTAGTAGGACGACAAGTGAGGAGTAAAGAAATTCAGTCCAGCTCGTGCTTAGCGCACTTAGGGTGCTTTTGCACCAGCATTGCCCCCCAGACGGGTTTCTGTTGGCCCGGTCCATGCCGGTGACAACCGCCTCAATTTTACCAGGTTGAACCTATCTCGGCGTAACAACGAATCTCCTCAACATAATTACAAATAAAAATAACACAGTAAAAGATTAAATAATTTTAAAATAGGAATTCAATTGTTTTTACATGTACATTTATGGTTACCTGATGAATAAAAATTATATTAATATATTATGACCACAGAAGCGAATAACATCGAGTGCTGCACGACGACGAATCCTCGTGATTCCAGTGACTGGAATCCAGTCTATGCCGCTACAGTAGCGCACTTCGATAGTTTTCCCTTCTACGCAGGCAGCTGGCCAACAAAAAAATATCGCAAAGGCCAAAGGCATCTCCTCCAGTCACTGGCCAGTGCGGTTTGCTTGCTGATAATCTACTGCCCGCGAGAAACGATTCCTCTTGTGACGTGGTGGTCGGTGGTGCGAGAGAGGAGCAGCACAGCTACACTATGCAAGGAGCGTAATTGCTTGATCCAATTGTAAATAATTATGGCGGGTAAGGCTGCCTCCAAACTCGGACAAAAGCTGTGAGTAGTTTTAGCAAAACACACCCGCTCATCAATTTCTTACAAAAAACGTGTTGAGGTGTTTCTCGCGAGTCAGAGACAAATTTCGATAATAATGTTGATCCCTTTCCTTTTTCCCTCCGTCAACGACGCCGACGAATCGTCAGCGATGATACGTGTTACTTCGTGTATTAATAATGCCCCTCAGAGGGCTTGTTGCTTTCTTTCGTACAGTAAGGATGATGCAGATGATCCTGCACGTGTGCCAAAAACAAGGTTGTACGGGACAATTTACGAATTTTGGTATTCAGCACTTTATCTACATATTTCCTGTGCTTTATAGCATACATACTTTACATTTTCTACTAGCAGCACAACTATCAGTAAGTAGGAAGTCCTTACTTAACCTAACTAACATTCAACATCGCGGTGAGCTGTAAAGTGCCACCTTGGGTTGATCGAGGCACCCACAACAGGAGTGAGCCGCCTCCTGTGCCGGGAAGTCCCAAGAAACCAGGACGCCAACGATCCAAGTAGAGCGTTTTGCCTCCCAGTGCCGTGACATTTGATTTCCACGTCACAGTTTTACCTGACGGAACGTCGACTTCATCGATCTTGTCGCCACCAGATTTGATGTTTACAGTGACGTCTTCAGTATCAACACTTTTAAACGTGATTGTGACACTGCCATCTCCAATCTTTGTCCACAAACCGTCGCTGTTATTGAAAGCACGCTGAACGGTGGTCAGGCCCAGCGCCTTTTTTGCTGGGCCATCGTCGACCTCTCCAACAAACTCAGTAGGCCCACAGATTGGCTGGAGATACTCGGAAATAACACCACCAACAGCCCACATATCCCAAATGGCGTAAAATCCTGCGGCCTTGTCAGCTACTTTAAACGCGTACTCCTCAGCTTTAAGGTATGTGCCGTTGCTGCTCGTTCCTGAAGTGATCAGATCCTCCACAATACTTCCAAAAGTTTTCCGCAATGTCTCTCGCGTCTGGTAGGCTTTTGCCTCATTTGATTCCGCGATTAGGTCACCCATGCAGTTGTTTGTTGCGATAGGGATGTCATTAAGCAGGAGATTCGACTTGCTCATTGCAACACGAATGTCATTCTCAGACATGCCCGGGTTGTGCTTCCGAAACTCGGCTATGGTCATCCACGTCCGATCCAGCAGACGCTTCATGTCGTACCCACACGTGGAGTTTGATTTTAGTGAAGTTTTTAACGATGTGATGTCATCCTTGTTCAGCGACTCGACAGTCTCCCCCATGGAGATATTCCGCATGAAGCTGGTGAAGTTTCCCCAGCTACCCACAATGTAATCGGAGTTCTTCATAGTCTCTCGCAAAACCATCTCGGCAGTTGTCACGATTCTATCGGTGAGCTTAACTTCTTCGGGCACCTTTTTGCCGAGACAGTATCTGACCGCCACCGGAATATCGATAACGATATTATCCGACTGATAAATAATTGCCAGTATCTTATCCTGCGGGGTCTCTGGGTTAGATACCTTGATGTAACGAATATACTTGATCAACGACTTGGTCAAACCCAGTATGGCCTTGGCACACTTAAAGGCTCTCTGGAACCCCTTCGACAGGTTCCAGAACGCACCAAATACGCCCATAGTGGTGAAGGACATCGTCGCCTGAACCACTGCTGCTACTTTAGTTGCGACTTCCAGCGCGCAATCATCATTCTGCCGGATGCATTCCATGCCACACTCGAGAGGATATGCATACGGACATTGAGCCCAGCACGCCCCAAGCTTGTAACCATATCCCAGAGGACAGTTCTTCGTGATGTGGGTTTTGCGATAGCAAGCTGATGAGTACGAAGTGTCGGCTTCTGTTCCAACCCAGTTGGAGTAGATGGACTTGATCGTGCTGGTAGCGTTGATTACACTTCCGATAGCGAATTGGACAGCCGTGGATCCTGAAGAAGCCGTTGACCCACTGGATACATAATGACTGACAGCCGAGAATGCATCGTCACTACTGTCTGACGAGTCGTCACTGGCGCTATCTTCCAGGTGGTTGAAGTACTCGCTGTTGGATGCTCCGGACGAAAGAGCGGTTTCTACGACGCTGTTGAAGGAGTCATCACTGTCAGAGGAATCGATGTCGACACTTTCTTCAGATTCATCGTCGTCATCTGATGCCTTGAAAGAGGAAGCTGCCAGTACGTGAGGCCCAGCTTTCGTGATGTTATCTTCGGCAGGTGCAACCGTAGCGAGGGGGTTCGACGTCCTTGGCCACCCACTTAGCGTTAGGATCTTGGCCGAAGAGATCCCTGCAAAGATGGCTACGAAGAGGGCAAACAGGACGGCCACTCTGGACATCCTGCTGAGTCTCGCGGGCGCGAGGAAGCTTGTTGAGCCTCGAGTATGGCGAAACGAAGAATGAGGTCGTCAAGAGCGAAACCCTGCTCCCAATACTTTCTTTGTGGCGGGGCTATTGGTTCAGATGGAGTTCCTTTTCCTGTAAGCAATAATCTTGCGCTTGTTGGTAAGCAGCGACGGGGTGCGCTACTGGTACCGCCCCGATTTCACCAGATACGTCCATGTAAGCATAAACTTACCGTGTTGTAAATCAATTCCGGTGGACATACCCACCCAGTTCTACATGTATTCTGTACAGTCGAAAGTGCACCGCTACCTTCGAATACCCTGTCGTGGAGTGTGCAGCCAAAGAACTGATTTTGGTTAATAACTTAACTAGCGGAAACATCACCACCTCAGACCTCCCTCGTGGAAGATAAGCATTTGCAAGGAGATGGTAGTGAATGTAGATTGTTCACCTAGCTGCCACCGCTGTACATTGGTCCAGATGTTGCGCATTGCCTTTTAAAATGGCTTGCACCGTCTCGACGAAGGCATGGTGCGTTCTGTCAAGAGAAATTATGCACGATTCAATCTGATGGATAGCCTTCATCGTCATACTGACAAGAGCGAGCAGGAGAAGATTGACATCCTCGTAGCTCTAAAGTAGTGAAAGGAGTCCTTCGGCAGGTAACTCCAGAGACGATTATGAACTGCTCCGGTATTCTGTCCGACACAATAAAACCACCCTAATTAACTACATATCAGTACACTGATTCCCTCAGTTGGCTTTATTTCCGATTCCCTGTGAAATCGCTTCGTTAACCCTCACCGCGCTTATTGAGGTGACCTGCACCTCGCAAGTCGCAAATTGCGACCGCGAGCTACTGTATCTACAAGCAGCGCTTTGCGTCTCATCGTCGGTTGAGATCGGACATCGCCGATCCCCTTCTGCATCTTGGGAGGCTCCACGTCACAAGATGCGGGGTCTCTCGCTGACCTACACAGCTAGATATTTCAAGCAAGCTGCCGCCCACCGGGTGGTGGTTGGAGGAGGGCCTCTAGCCTTTGTGACGAGCACAACGTGGACATGTGTGCATTTTTTTAGTTGTTCTTACAGATGGCCGCGGGGAAGCTCCAGAACAGAGCTGTGCCAGCCAGCGACGAGTACGAACGGCCAGTGTCTCTAAAATCGCACCAAGATGATTGGAAGACCTTGCCGTGGTATTGTTGATGTTGTATCGCTTGCAACACAATGTACAGTACAGTCGATCCCCTCTGAACTTCAGTCTGAAGTGGCGACTGCTGCAAAGCAACGTGGTATTAATACAAGTGCATTGTGCGGCTTCCTTGACGATCTGCTGGACCTTTCCGCTGTTCGATAGCCAGATCAACTTTCGCTTCCAAAGATGAACGGAAACGTGCACTATTAATATACAGTGTACTACAGTATAATATTTTAAAATGCACATATTTTAATATATTTTAAAATGCGTTGCACTACATGCACATGTCCAGTGTCCAGTCTCCAGTCTCCAGTCTCCAGTCTCCAGTCTCCAGTCTCCAGTGTACAGTACATGGCATTGCAGCGCTCGACCGATTGTGCAGTGTACAATTGACCGAGCGCTGCGAAGTTGTGCACCACCACCTAGTTCTGCATTGTCGACTCTGCGAGCGGAATGCACTCAACATTGGCCGCTAGTGACACAATTAAAAATGTGCATTTGCGAAACGTCTCTATAATTGTTCACTTGGCCTTCAAGTCTCAAATTGAGACCGCACCGCGGCCGAGATCGTGTGGACGCTCGTCTTTTCTTGTGACGGGCCCTTACTCAATACATGTACATGGTACTACAGTACAGCTTGTGGTAGGCACGGGGCCGTCGCCACGGCGGTATTCCATGCACATTGCAACATGTAGTCGAGCACGGAAATATTGAGAGGAGAACATCCAAAGTATGAATGGTCCTCCATCGTCACTGTATTGGGGGAAAACGTGGCTATTGCACGCAGCGTCCGATATCTCCCTTGTGCAAGTGTCCATCCTTGCTCGGTCTTTTCATCAGTGCATTCCTCGAGGGCCGCGCTACGATGTTTGCAGCTCCCCACTCCAGTAACCAGCTACGAACCAATGTCAATATCAATGTTGGTATTGTTAGTGTGCCGCGTAACACTTTCGAGAGCGACACCACCGGTGAGGCTAATGCCGCGAAACGTGCTATTTCGTGAGGAATGAATATGAAGGAGTTGTAATCGTCTTTTTCCACCTGCTGCAGAAATATTTGAAATATCTGCAGCTTCAAACCGATCTTCACTTTGCAGGACGTCAACAGTGAGATTTCGCAACCGTCATAATCCCAATCCGATTCCACGTATCATAACGAGATTTGTTTCGGATTGGGACTGAGAATTTTTATGTTTCACTAAAATCCTAGTCAGAATCAGAAACAAATGGAAGTCAGTGCAAACAACAGCTCTCACCACCAACGTCAATGGTTTCCAGTGGAGTTTTGTCTGGTGTGTCCCTACTGGCATCGCCTGCGCTAGCTATGCTTGTCGTAGCCACGGTAGTGGAGCTAGAAGGAGAGAGGATTGAGCGGCCACTGATTCCCGACATTCGTTTCGACGTTAGAGCAATAAATGATGCAGATGCGTTCATCAATAACCGTTTAACAGGAACCGAGATTATTCGAATTGCCCATGCGCTAAGACTGCCTGAGTGTATCATCACGGACGCCCGCGATCGTGTCAGCTGCTACGAAGCGCTTGCCATGCTACTAAGGTGCCTGGCATTTTCGTGTCGCTTAGCGACTATACGAAAGCCGTTTGGTCGTTCAGATGGAGTTTGCTGTCGAGTTACACTGTGTGTGGGTAAGATTCACAGCCATTTATCTATGCATTGTAAATATTTTTGTTAACTACAGAGCTGCTAACTTCTATAATAACGAACAGATGGGGTGATCTTCTCTCTTTTAGCGATGCGATGTTTGTGCGCCGACTCCAACAATACAAGCGTGCCGTCACGGTTGCGTCGGGGTCTATCGTCGATGATATTGCTCTGTTCATTGACGGCACTAAGCACTTCATCTGCCGCCCCAGTTCGCGCCGCAACGGTCCCCACGGAGAAAATTTACAAAAGGTTGTATACAGTGGTCACAAGCGGCGTCACTGTATTTCCTATCAAGGCGTGATCGCGCCAGATGATATTTTCGTCTCTTTCTGGGGCCCCGTCGAGGGCCGTCGTCATGACACCACACTGCTGCGTCAGAGCGGCTTATAGGATTACGTGCATCTCATCCGACACTACGAAACCTCGACTTCACAATTTATGGCGATCCTGCCTATAGCGTTTCTGATTTAATACCCGTTCCCTATCAGGGTGCCTCGCTCAACTCGGATATGAAGGCCTGCAACGCTCTTTTAGCTTCACTGCGTGTTGCAGTCGAGCTGGGTTTTAATCACGTCAAGCGGTACTTTGCCAACCTCGAGTATACAAGAGCTCATAAGCTGCGGCTTTCTCCCGTTGCTGTGACGATCAAATGCGCTGTGCTTTTCGCGAACATTCACACATGCATAAATGAAGGAAACCAAGTAAGCTTTATGCTCCAGCTCAAACCCAGGCTTAGAAGAGTATCTAAGTTGAACAGTGAAACAGTACACGTGTAAAATGTAAAAAAAATAGGGCTTGTTGGCATTGTGCTGGTGTGTAACTACCGGCTTAGTCTTCCGCGTTATGTTCGTCTTGGGTTGGGCGTCAAGACGTCTACTGGATGAGCACCGAGATCATCAAGCAGATGCGCCGACTTTCTGCCTCCATTTGAGCTTGTCGGAATTTAAATTCCTGATTGCGTTGGTCGCGACGCTCTTGATACTCCTCTTCACGCTCCCGCATCTTTAGCATCTCTTCACGTTGCTGGCGTCGTAATACCATGTCCTAACACAGCACAGCTTGAATTCCTTGCGTTTGCTCTACTTGCGACTCCATCAAGGGGACAAGGAAGGCCATAATCGCGTGCTTCAATTTTGTTGGGGTCTTCTTGCTAATTGGCGGTGTCGCTGTATCCGTCGGTAGCAACTCACTATTCTCTTCAGTATCTGCTGGACGTTTCGCATCCGCTAGACGCTGTTCTATCAAATGCTGCATCGCCAACTCGCAAACAACAGCCCCGGCGCAGTCTTTTGTATCTGATCCCTTGATAGTCTTCTTTCGCAAGCAGCTTTTCGCACTCCCATTTGTTGAAGTCCCTCATGATGTCGTCCATCAATCCGCGAAACTCTGTTTACTCTTTATCAATACCAGATGCCTTAGCGGATTCTGCCTCTTGCATACAATGCCTCGCCATCAGCGTATTAAACTGATTTTGGCACGACTTGCTATTGACCGACTCCATGTTGAAGGAGGGCAACTTGTTTAGGCGTTCCGCGATTCCCTGCCAAGCCTTCATAACTTTGTTGCGCCCTTGGCGATACGGGAGGATCCAGTTAACCTCCTTGACGAGCAGCAAATCTTCGTCTGGGCCGAAACGCTTTCGTATTTTGAGAGTTCGTAACGAATGATTGTCTGAACGTTGCTGGACGCTATTCGTCAACAAGCCGTTGCGCATATCGTCAACTCCGATCCCTGGTTTCACGGCTCAGAAGCCGCTCTTTCAAACGAGGAGACATGCGAGCAATCTATAATGAACGATTCCGTTGGGATTCATCACTCTGTATATTGCTTGAGCTCATGTCAAGTCCGTATTTGCTCTATTGTTCATAACGTTTGAATAGCAAAAAGTTAATCGAATGTAACATTCTCCGGTACGCTCTCACAGGGACTTACATATACTTGTAGCTCTCTCGCTATTGCAGACCAAATGCAACTCTGACTGCTCACACTTGATGTACTTGTACGTGTTCGAGACAGCACAGACCTGTGTGCTATTTGAATAACGTTTGAAAGAGCACATAAGAGGTTAAATTTGAATCCATTCGCGAGAACTAGTCGGTTGTAGTAGTTCAAAGCACCCATACGCACCTGACAGCGGGCAGCTCAACTTTGCTTGCGTCGAACCGTGGATGAACGTGTAGCTTGGTCGAAGCTATAACAGTTAACTCGATGTCAACCACCTTCACAGTCATCACAGGAAACAGTATACCGCGTGTCCCCAAGACTTACGTTCAAGCACGGAGACCAGCATGCTTCGACTAAGCAAGCACGCAAACATAGCATATCAAAGGATTTCAGCACTGCGGGTAGCAGCCACAAGCGTAGTTATACACGTACCTCGGCTCGAAATCCGTGTCGGCTTTCCAGAGACAAGACCACCGGCCTAATTTTGTAGCTGCAAGTGAACTAGATTCGGATTCGGACACTTGCGAAATCTCTCTAATGGATAAAAGTTCTGTAACGGGGTTACACTATACTGTACACACGCTGTACACGCTCTGAGTTGTGTAACACATACGTGTGTGTGACATTCACTAACAGATCAGTACTTGGTACTAACCAGATATCAGTACTTGTTCCAAAAGATAACAAAGAAACAGTGGATGGCTCGAGTGCCTGTCTGGATGCATTTTATTGGATGCCACTACAAGAAGTTCACCGCCGCTTCGCGGCGGAGGGTGTATGGTGGATCCCAATCCAATCCGCTCGCTGTATCACTACTGGGAAGCCGCCTCCGCTTTGCTCCGGTGGGCGTTGTTGGGTTTTAGTACTATCTATCAAATACATGCATCTCTATCGTGCTTGCCATGTCTATCGAGTCTACCCTGCCTTTGTGTCTATCGTATCGATGGTGTCTGCCGCGTTTATCATGGCTATCGTGTTTGCCATGTCTCTCGTGTCCTTCGCATCAATTATGTCTATCGTGTCTACCAATGCATGTCGTGCCTATTGTTCTCCATCTGTATCTTGTCTACCGTGTCTACCGTATCTATCGTGTAATCGTGTTATCGTGTTATCGTGTCTACCATGAACGTCATGTGTGACGGGGCACACAGCACCTTGTGCAGAGGAAACGGTCATCAGGAGTATACAAACGCCAAGTGAATGGCAGTTCACTAAGCCCTGGTCTAAGGGGCTTTTACTCGTAGCAAGTATGATTAACCCCTCCAGTCCGGGACCTCCCGTGCCGGAAAAAAGAGGTTTATGTCGTATAATACGACATAAGGGTTATATGTTAAAGTTTGTATTGATCCATATGGTGGGTTTGGGTCACGTTGGGTTTGTAACATGCATGGACAGGCTCATATACATCATTCTCCATCCAATGTTGTAGGTTTACCTGCGCGCACAACGCCTCTATGTTGTATTAGACGTCAATTGCGTAGAGACGAAGCGGTAATCAAAAGAAACTCCAACAAACCCGCGCAGAACTGGCAAATCAACTGTCGCATGAATTTAAGCGCATCTCCACACATCACTAGACACGCAAGCTACTCATCCCCTTTATCCGTCTCCCCTCCTGCGGAACTCACCGCATCTGCCAACTCGCTTTCCTGCCGACGCCGCTTCCGGGGGATCGATGCAGGGGCGCGGGCGCGAATCATTCCAAGTCGGAGCCCTGTAGGTAAGCTGCGCCCTAGCTGCCAGTCGCCGTGCCATAACTCGAAGCAAGTAACCGGGGTCCCTTTCACGCTTCTACGCGGTCTCGTACACAGGTAGATGTGCTTCTTTCCGTCACTGCAGCCGTCGCAGTAAAATGTTGTCTGAAAGCCGCGCTTCCGCTCGCCACGCAGTAGGCTACACACCTTGCAGGTTCTCTGACGGCCCTTGCTTTGCTCTACACCATCCTTTGTCGTGATCGTCTGCCACTCATCTACCTCGACGGCCACATGATCCGTCGTGCGACGGGATGGTCTGTGTCGGTGCCGGTGACACAATGACATCACGTGCAGCTTGTGATACATCCGTCTCGGTCAGCTGTAATAGCTGTAGGTGAAGCTCCTTCTGGAATTGTACATGCGACAGCGGAGGCGTTTGCTGGCGCTGTTTGAAGTTCTCGCGGTAGATGATGTAGGCGTTGACGATGGCCATGTCAACAAGGCCAAAGAACAGCGACTTGTAGTACTTCATCCAGCGATTCGACATTTGGATGGAGTAGCGCTGCAAACGCAACTGGTCGTGGCGATCCACGCCTCCCATTAAGGCCTGGTACTGCTTCACGAACTTTGGGCACGGTACTTCTCGCTGCTCGGACCCCTCACGACGTACGATGCGCTCAGTGTCGGCAGAGCCACCAGTAACCAGCAACGTCACAGGCTTGTTGTCCCACCGAGTGCACGCCAGCTGAGGGACGCTCTTGCACACAGCAATTGAATGTGCTCCACGCGTCATCCATCGTGGTC
>BSXT01000348.1:0-108969 GCA_030267785.1 Phytophthora fragariaefolia | reverse complement strand
ACTGGGCTCGGTCCAACATCACTTGCCACTACGGCTTCAACTATAGAAAACGGCTACAAAGCGCTGACTTCACAGATTCTCAATCAATAAAACAATGTTTATATTTGCTAATTCCGTACCTAAAAAAGTATAAGTCCAGGATTGGATGAAATTATATTATGATTTGATGCATATCGTCATAACAGGCAATTAAACCTCACCTTTTTGGGCGCCTAATAGAGAGTGTTCCGCTCATTTCTGGCAGTTGTGCTGCATTGGACGTGGTCACCAAGCCAGAGTGAACATCTGGTAACTTTTTCTATTAATATCGCTAATTTGCCATCTAATTACGAAATAAAACCTTATTTCTTTTAAAAATGTTCTCGCGTTTGTGTTGTTATTTACTTGCTGAGCACTGTTATTAATCTGCAAAAATATGACAAAAAGGGCGCTACTGTGAGCTTTTAAACGCGGCTAGCCCGGTCTTCGGCTCGTATGTGTACATGAATCTATGGTTCAAAATATCAAGTACCTATAAATTGGTGGGACAGAGAAGTATATTGCATGTACCGGTAAGCGAAAGGGCTCCTTGTAATAGGGTTAGGGAAGGACTTTTGACCAATCAAAGCATTTGATTCTCACTGGTAGAGACATCATATTGCACATAAGCCCAATTTTTTCAGCGGTAGTGAAAGGGTTAAACAGAATGGCTAACCTTCACAAATTGCACCGACTCTGTCTATAGTTTCTACCTGGTATACGTCAGTGTATTTTTCGAGCCACTCTAGAGTCTAGAGTGTAGACAGACAACTGTCGTTGTTCGTAGAGGTGCCGTTCGGGCACTGGTGGCCGATCGACTGGCTGGCCCGGTTACTTCGCGCTTCAGCCTTCGATATAGCGTGAGACTATCATTGTGATGCTGTCATACGACATGAATATAACACCCTGACCGGGGATAACACGGCCTAGCCGGGGCACGACACCAGCGTAAAATGATCCTACGCCTTCGTGCTGCATCATCTGGCGGAAGCAGTCCAACGTGTTCTTATACTTTTGTGCCTGTAGTCCTTGCATTCGAGTCTTCACCACGTCAAATGCTGTTTAGCGCAACCAACAATAAAATAATGGGTCAGCAGATGGGTTTATCCAGCAGCATCCACAAATCGTCGAAACTTACGGTTGTTGCCGAAGACACTAAAGATTCCTGCGGTCATGCCACCAATCAGACTCAGAGATGCTCGCTGGCTACCCGTCATATTCTGCGCATCGTTGATGATTCCATGGTGTTCCAAAAACTCGGGATTCACACGCTTCTGAAACTCGCTGAACCACATGAAGCGAAGGCCTTGGTTGGTTGACTTTCAATAGACACTAGTTAGCCTCTTGCGTTACTCCAGTGATGCCTCTCCCATTGCGAGTGCACGCACCTGCTTCAGGATCGTTGCCCACAGTCCTTGATAAATACCACGAATCCCCTCCTTTGCGAGGATCATCTTCGTTCCTTCCCACACGCCAACATTGGCTCCGATGAGCTTGGTTTTCAGCGTCTCAATCTATGGAGTCACATATCAGTATGTAAAACCATAAATAAGTGTTACTCGAAATTGACCTACCGGCGTTGTTGTGAGTGTGGCCTCGATAGCGCCTGCCATCATGCCAGCCGCAAGGTTTCGCACAGCGGACGTCTTGCCGTCCTCATCCGCTAGCCTCCGCTTAATGAAGTCGAAAGCTCCAAATCGAATACCAGCCTTTGGGATGGAACCTACAAGCACTGGCGCCAATCCGCGGTACAGTGACCCAACGCCGTCGGTCTGCACGTGGTAGCGGAACCCGCCGATCATCCCGGTGTATTGCGCACGCATGGTGCCCAATTGCAGGTTGGTTTTGATCATCTCCATGGGCCAAATGGTGAGCGTTTCGATGCCGCCAGCGATGGCTCCCGCTGTGGTGGCCACCATGGGGTTCTTGGACTTGGCGGCCATTTTGTCTGCTTACGCGTGACGCTTAGAGAGATTCAAAATGCCGTGTTGTACGTGACGCAACTTCAGCTCTGAAGTTGAGCGTGGCAGAGCCACAAGAATTCGAGCAGAAGTCACAAAACACATCTGGCAGGAAATTGCACAAACGGTGCGGTTGAACCGGGATGCAACTGCGCAGTCTGCGACGAGGTGATTTTCACCGCTGGAAGTTCCAAAGTTCCAGTGGAACTGCTGTTGGACGATACTTTGTGTACCGGTACCTGTCGGATACAGAACCAAGGCTCAACTCTATGCAGACTGAGTGGGTGACACTGGTGCAGCGTCCACTGGTGCTGGAAGTAAGTGTCGTTCGCTACGCATGACAAGTCCTTGAAGTTTTGTGCTTCGTCGATGATGTCATTTGTTTTGGTGGTCTTGCCAAGCAACGCCTAGTCTACCACACGCATTATTTCAAGCTGTCGAGTGCACTCCGCAGGCGCTGGATTCCTATGCGGATCTCTTCTTCGTCGTAGAATGCGAATGATAGGCGCGCACAGCGCGTCATTGCTTCGCTGGACGGCACACCACCGTCGCCGTCGCCGTAGAGAGTTCCGAGCGAGCACCGCGTCCCGGGCGTGAAAGCGACGCCGTGGTGGGCCACGGACTCCTTCAGCAACACGTCAGCGTTCACGCCGTCGGGCAGGTGCAGCCACACGAAGTATCCACCAGTTGGCTCCGTGAATGCGACCTCGGGGCAGTACTCGCGTAGAGCACCACACATAGCGTCCTTCCGGGCTCGAATTACGCATTTCAGGTGCTCAATATGAGGTATTAACTGGTTCTGTTCCAGCACTGTTCGTATGGTTGAAGCCGACCGGGCAGCATGACACGCAATGCTGCAGTTAGTTAGATGTTACTATTATGGAAATGCGCAAAACACTCACCGGTATGAACGAGGGCCGCGGTGACGGGATTTTGTCCGCCCCCGCTTCGAAGCGCTCCAATCGTAGACAGCCCCTCAATCGTGTCCTTACTGCTCTGAGCCCAGCCTACAATTTAATTAAACAAGGTTGCAATAAGTACGTTGGCAAATTAAATGTTGGTAGTGGGATGCAAACATCGGCATGCGTTCCGAACCTAGACGCAATCCAGGAGCAAGAATTTTTGAAAAGCTACTCAATGACACAACCAAACCGGCATCGTCATATGACGCAAGAGATGGCAGCACGCCTCCGTCCAGATGCAACAGGTTGTACGGCTCATCCGAAATAATGCGGAACTGGTACTTCTGCGCTAGAGCGACTAGGTGCTTGCACCGGTCAGGGGACATCACAGCTCCTGTCGGGTTGTGAAAAAACGGAATCGTGTACAGGAAAGCAGGAACATCTCCAGCAGCAAGCTTGCCCTCTAAAACGTCCAACTACAGCACATTTATCACGGCGAACACCCGCCCCCAATCAGCCTCCACTTGTTTAAGTCACCAGCACAGCACCTTACATCAATTCCGTTTTCTCCTGCATGAACACCTTTTAAGTCCAGCCGGAGCTCGCGGAAGATATCATGCGCTAAAAAGTAGGTCGGTTCCTCCACGAACACCCGTTTGTTGGTTTTCGAGAACACCATGGCGGCGTGTGAGATGGCCTGTGAGTTGCCGGCAGTTACCATCAGAGTGTCTGGATCGACAACACGGGATCCTAGACACGGCAGCACGGCTAAAATATTCAGTCTCCCGTCACCCCTATCGCCATTCTGCCGATACATTACCTGCCACAAGTTTGGCGATCTCTTCTCGGAACCCAACGAAGCCTTTGGCAGCCCCATATTGCAGCATCACCGGGTCCTGAGTCGGCTTGAAGCGATCCACTGCAGCGTCGCGGAACAAGTCCAGAGGCAGCAGCGACGCGGAAGGCTGTCCGATGCCAAAATTGATGACGCTGCTTGTCGTGTGCGTCTGCGCATAGGGTGAAGACTGCACCGTCCTCACGGGAGCGGGGTCCCCGCTAGAGTGCAGCTTGCGAGAGACGTCAGCTGCTTGCCGCAAGGCAGCGAGGCGTCGGCCGCAGGGGGAGCGGCGAGGCCCCCAACGGCGGATTAGCGCATCCATGTGCGGCGGATACCTTACGACTGAACTTCAGCCTGTGTACGGGTTGTGTGCGTGGTAGCCTACCAGTGGTAGGAGCTTCAACTTGGGCTTTGCCTCAGACAAAAAGCAACGGTAGAGTCGAATTGCTCCGAGTACCTCAGATACGAGGCTGAATCTAGGCGATCTGAGCCCCTACATAGTAGCCTTGATTCACCCCCTCGGTTGCTCATCGGGGTAGCGTTCAGACTGAGCTTCCACGTGTGCTCACAGCAGCGTCTCAGCCAAGTTGCACTTGCAGCCTTGGTCGCTTAAGCATGTAGCGGTGATGTAGCGGTGGCGCGTTGGTTACCGCCACCATCAACGGAATCGCTAGATCCGAATCTGAGAGCTATCGAAGCACTGCACACGTTACACGCCGTGCACAAGAAGAGCGACATTCGTCAAAAGCCTCAGCAGCTGCAGCTGCAGGATGGAACTGCCCATTCAGCAGCATGAATAGACCTCCCTCCCACTGCATTCTTTCCATTGCATTCTTTTGGTGGTAGGCAGACCATTAACTTTCGTTGCTGTTGATATTAAATGGTTCAGTTGGCAACTGTAACTTCATATCGCCGACAGCACACACAGCACCAAACGTGGCATGAAGAAGACCTTGATAATTTCCGGCAGCAACCCCCTGTGGAAGCCGACCCTAACCGGTCGTCGGACCGTGAACCGTGAACCGAACCGGTGGCTCGCTGCAGCTGCTCCAAAATCGTGGTATAAATGCCCAAAGTGGCTTTAAGGTTGCTCAAATACTATGTTACTTCAGCAAGTTAAATGTTAGGCAACGAAATGGGGATCTAATTGCCCCATGATCTGAAGTAACGGTCCTATTTTTACGAAATAAGGACACGACTTCACTCCGTTACTTCCGAGTTGTTTAAGCCTTGCGTGGACCACACGTGGCTCCCTCACCAGTCATCGCCGCGCAGCCGCGCATTGGCTGAAAAGGGGCGGTCATGACGCGGACCCCGCGCTTCCAGGCTCGCCGCCACTCGAGTCAATTGGCATAAATTCTCCCGAGAAGACTGAAGCAAAATGGTGATTAAGTAAGTGCGCCACCTTTCTATGACTACGCCCCATGGGCTCGGGGCCGAGCAGCCGGAGCAGACACAGGCAATGGCAGACACATACAGAGCAGCAGCAGGCACGCACAGGCCCACCCGGCTTGACAGCGCAGATACACCCGCCGCAGCTTTCCTGTCGCAGCGTCTGCCACCCTCGCCGCTCGCTCTCGGGGCCAAGTAGCGTCAGCGCCAGAGGACGAAAAGTGACGCTAACGACGTGTGCGGCGTTTTGACTCCAGGACCGAGACGTGCTCGTTCAGCGAGAGCCGCATCTACCCCGGCCACGGCTCGCGTTTCATCCGTCGCGATGGCTCGGCCTACGTCTTCATCAACTCGAAGAGCAAGTCGCTCTTCATGCAGCGCAAGAAGGCCACCAAGATCGTGTGGACCCTTGGCTGGCGCCGCATGAACAAGAAGCTCAAGGTCCGTGCCATCGACAATTAGACAACAGATTGAGGGTGCTACTAGGTGCAGCGTGCTCACGCCTATTGTGCTGCTGGTGCTGTTCGTAACAGGTTGAGGAGGTCACCCGCCGTCGCGCGCGCAAGACCACCAAGATCCAGCGTGCCATCGTCGGTGTCTCGGCTGAGGACGTAAGTTGCTGCTTACTAACTATTACTCCAACTGCAGCAACGAGGTGGCTAACGCTACGCTCCGCTGCGTGTTGACGACAGATTCGCAAGAAGCGCAACCAGAAGCCGGAGGTCCGTGCCGCCGCTCGCGCCGCCCTGAAGGAGGCCAAGGAGCGCAGCAAGGCCAAGAAGTCGGTGAGCAAGGCCGAGCACGCCAGCAAGGGCTCCAAGGGCGGCAACGCCCCCCGTGCCCAGAAGAAGTCGGGCAACCGCGGTGCCATCTAAATCAGTTGATTTGATCGACTGATCGACGCGCGACTCGGGAGTCTCGCCTCCTCTTGAATGCCAATCATCGACACGGGAAGTTCCCTCTTTGCTGCTTTCGGGCAATGGGCGGGCGCTCTAGTGCCTCGTTTGCCAGTTAGTTTGGACGCAGTTTGTGCTGCCGAGTTAAGTGGAACGAACACAATAGAGGTCAGTCTTGGAGGGGGAATCTCGCCTACATGCCAATTATCTTTTCATGTACCGCATTCTCATGGACGTGCTTGCACACGTTGTACAACACTACAGTACTGCAGTCGCATTATGAATAATCGGCGAGCTTGCAACCGCCAAGCAATACCTTGTCACGAGAGCATCAACGTTTCACGGATCTTGATGGACACTTTTGGTCTTGATTTGGTCCCAAGTTGCCGATATCATTTCCCCTCCCCCGCATGGAAATCTGCACGCTACACATACAGCGAGCACGAGCTACTAGGCTCCGTGTACCAATCAAATCCCCATGCGGGGAGCAAGGAGCTACGCACCACCAACTCGGGGGCTGACTCTTAGGGTATCGACATAAAGAGGCTTGCGGCCAACCAAGCTCAGCGCTCTCTCAGTTGCGAATCTCTTGCGCCACCATGTCGACCGCCACGCCCCCGCCCGCCCCTGCTGACACCCCCAAGGAGCTCACGAGCAAAGACTACTACTTCGACTCGTACTCGCACTTCGGCATCCATGAGGAGATGCTCAAGGACTCGGTGCGCACCAAGGCGTACATGAACGCCATTCTGCAGAGCAAGCACCTGTTCAAGGACAAGGTAGTGCTGGACGTGGGCTGCGGCACCGGCATCTTGTCCATGTTCGCCGCCAAGGCCGGCGCCAAGCACGTGTACGGCGTCGACTGCTCGGGCATCCTCACGCAGGCGCGCGAGATCGTCAAGGCCAACGGCTTCGCTGACCGGATCACGCTCATCCAGGGCAAGATGGAGGAGTTGACGCTGCCTGTGGACAAGGTGGACATCATCATCTCCGAGTGGATGGGCTATTTCCTGCTCTACGAGTCCATGCTGGACACTGTGCTCTACGCACGCGACAAGTACCTGGTGCCCGGTGGTCTCATGTTCCCGGACCACTCGACGCTCTACATCGGCGCCATCGAGGACGGCGAGTACAAAGCCGAGAAGCTCGACTTCTGGGACAACGTCTACGGCTTCGACATGAGCTGCATCAAGGACATCGCCAAGGTCGAACCGCTCGTGGACACCGTGGGCAGCGACGCGCTGCTCACCGACGTGTGCCCTATCCTGGACATCGACCTCACCAAGGTCACCAAGGAGGAGCTCGCCTTCTCGTCCCCGTTCAAGCTCACGGCCTTCCGCCAGGACTTCTGCCACGCGCTTGTTGCCTACTTTGACTGCACATTCCGCGCCACACACAAGAAGCTGAGCTTCTCAACGGGTCCCAAGGCTGAGTACACGCACTGGAAGCAGACGGTCTTCTACCTCGAGGGCGAGCTGGCCTGCAGCCCCGGCGAGGTGATTGAGGGCGAGCTCACCTGCAAGCCCAACGAGACCAACCCACGCGACCTGGACATTGACATCAACGTCCGCTTCGACGGTGCCAGCGGCTCGTACAACAAGTTGCACGAGTTTAAGCTGCGCTAAGCGTCTGAGCTAGCAGATACAGACAGATACTATCTACCTTCGTTACTACCACATGCATCTGAGTAGACTAGAAACTTTAACACCATTTGAAAGAAAGATACTCAAAACATTTCCAACCTCTTCCTCCTATGTGCACCACGCATTTACGGCGCTTGCCCTACTAACGCTTCACTCTTGCTCCGCGCTCTTCAAGCTTGTTTTTTTTCTCTATAAATACAGTATCTTCCTTTGCTTGTCTTGCTGTCTCGATGCGCCGGTATCAATGGCAACCCGCAGATCAAACTACTGGTGCTCCCGGACTTGACTTACTGCTCGATGTCCTCCATTTCCATGTCTCCATCGGCATCCTCCTCCTCGGCTTCCTCCACCGAGTCGGCCTCATCATCCTCGTCGTCCTCTTCCTCCAGGTCGATGTCCTCCTCCATGCCCTCGGCGGCGTTGCCGTCAATGACGATGTCCGTGTAGTTGTGGTCGAGCTGAGCAGCGGCCTTGACGAGCTCCTCGTCGTCCACAAAGTCCATGTCGAGGTCGTTGCCAGCGCCGGGGCCCCCCGGAGCGCCAGTCTGCATGGCGCCGAAGCCCGTGGCGCCGTTGGCGGCCTGGTTGTTGGCGTCCTCCATGGCGTTGGGGTCCTGGGCGCCCGCGGGCGACCAGTCGATGGGGAAGCGCGTGACGCGCGGCTTGTCGGCCAGGATGTTGCGCTGCAGCTTGCTCACGTCCACGCGCGCGGGCGGGTTCTCGAGCAGGAAGGGGTCGGCGTAGTCGTTGTTGACGTAGTAGCCCACGCGCACGAACTCGCGGCCGCGGTACGAGCACGTGACGAGCGCCACGGTGACGCCCACCTTGTCCTCGTCCGGGATCATGTCCGGGTTGGGCGGGTCCGACTGGAACACGAACTTGTTGGTGCCCACGGGCACGGGCCCCACGAGCACCTCCTCGAGCACCTGGTCGCGGCTCTCGTCCTCGGCGCTTCCCACGTACGTGATCTTCCACTCCAAGTCTGCCACAGCGTCGCAATGCTCAGATCAACTGCAATCTTTCTCCAGGGGTGGGTAGGGGGGGGGCTGTGGCTAGGGCGACGTACCGGCCTCGAGGGGCTGCGCGCACTCGAAGGTGACCTCGAACTGGAAGGGGTTCGTGAAGGCCGTGGGGTTGTCCAGTACGGTGATGTTGGTGAGCGTGACGTAGGCCATGGCGACGGGAAGGGGGGGGAGACTTGAGGTCGGTCCGGGGGCTCCGCTCGCGCTTGGGGGCACTCGATGAATGAGTTGCAGCGCGCCAAAACCAAACGCTGGGTACCGTTGCGCCCAGAGCTAAGTACGATCTTACCACGGCGCGGTTTCCTTCCCGCCAAAAGGATCTCACCGTGGGAGACTATTTTGCGGGGGATGCGCTACAAAGTTAACTTTATCTTACTGGTGTACCTACCTACCTACCTACGGTAGTGTGCTCTGCTCTATCTGCACAAGAAAGCAATATTCAAAAAGCTGCCGAAATGCCCTACGGAGACACGACCTGAGAAGCCTTTCGGATCGAGTGTTGATGCTGCTGGGCGGGACTGGAGCCATCACTTGCCCAACACGCCATGTATGTGCTCACCTGAAATAGCCGTCCAGCGTAAGCTGTCCGACCCTCCTCCGCTTTCGCACGAGTCGTGGTTGAAAGGACGAAGGGGCACTTGAGGGGCCTGATGAGAACGACGAAGACACGACCGTCATCGTGTCCATCGTAGCCGGCATTGATGATGGTACACTGTTCGAGCCCTCGCGATCTCGCATCGGAGCTTCGCACCAACTGTCTTGAACATCATCGCTCGAATCAAAGCATCCGCCTTTGAGCTCGATGACCCGGCCCGACGATTCCTCACTCGCCTTACTCGAAGTGGCCAAGGCAGATGATGCCGTGATCAAAAGGCGCCCATTCACAGAGTCGCTGCTGGGGTTGTCTAGAAACGAGCAATCTCGCTTAACCGAGCGTCGCTGTCTCCATTGAGGCTGCACGATGGATAAAACCTTGTTAGCGCTAATGAACAGAGACACAGCGAAAGATACAAGCGGCTTACGTTTGCGGGAGGCTTCGAAGTTGTGTCGGTGCGGTTTTCCTCCACTTTGTTAATGTTGTTGGCAAGCTTCGTCGTTACGTCAAATACATCTGATCAAGCCATGAAGCACGAGCGTCAGTTCCTCCGTAGCAAGCGGGAGCGATCCTTCAAGGATATCACCTCACGTACCGCCCAACGAGCGCTTGCTGTCGTCGGAAGGAGGCCCGTTTGGAGCCTTTTCCTTTTGTCTAGCTTCGGAGGCAGGGATAAATGTAGCGCTTGCGATCCCAAAGTCACACGTTCCTTGTGGTCGGCAGTAAGTTGGTGCACCACTAACAGCAGGGTTTGAGGAGGGCCGAGGGGCATAAATAACGTCTGTTTCCAAAAAGGATGAGCGTATACGTCGTCAAAAATCGAGCGGGTCTGCAGATCAACTCACTGTCAAAAACTTCTGATGCTTCTTCCTGGAACTGGTTCACTGCAACCCACACAAAAACAAGCACGATGGTTAGACGCCACGACCCCCTACCGCTCCCACCTTCTTCCCATCAGTCGCAACGGTCGAACAGATGCCCCTTACCGTCCGTGACGTCCTGCCAGCTACACGTCTGCATGAACTGCGAGGCTTGCGTCGCTGTGTGCTGTTCCACGTCGCCTGCAGTGCCGAGCAACACAATGTCGGTTACAACCGGCATGAAACCCCTCCATGGCTATCACGCCGCACGAACCTCCGTCAAAGTCTTGGCTCGGGTTGATGTCCAAGCTGTCCATATCCGTAGCGTTCTACTCACGCGCACAACGTCCATCAGCCCCTGCACTGCTTCCTCTCCTCTCCACGCGAGCCTCTTCGCTACGCACGTATTCCACGAAGGCCGTGAGCTGCTCCTCCATGTCCAGACTGTCCTGCTCGCTGTCCGCCGCGTTGCACTCGCTGCTGCCGTCGCTGTCGGTGCACGGCTTCTTGCCCAGCAGCTGGCGCTGTTCGTCGCGCTTGCGCTTGCGCGCCAGCACCATGGCGGACGCGGACGGCCGCCGCTGCGCGTTCCGGTTGGCCCACTCGCTGCCGGCGCGTCGGGGCGGCTCCGCCTCGTCCCGCTGGATGTGCGAGCGCTGCTGCAGCCACGCGCGGTCGCTGGAGCTGCAGAACGCGCGCGTGTCCAGCGCCGGCATCTCTGGGAGCTCGGCGCGCACGGAGGCCATCATCGCGGGCTCGGAGTCGGACTGGGTCTCGCCCACCGCCGCGTCGTCCGAGGTCTCCACCAGCATGCGGCATGCACGGACGGAAGAGAAATCACGGCCCCCGGCTTGCTCACTCACGCTCAGGTCTGTCGCTTGGCTCAAGGTCGGGAGAAACAAGAAAGAGTGACGCATACCGAGCACGAGATAGCACGTCACTGAAGCGGGGGAGCACGGAGCGCTCTCGGCAAAGTAGCTGAAGCGGCACTGAATGCTCACGCTTGCACATCGCATACAAAGCCCGGGCTCGGTCCAGAACGTCGTTTACTTATGCGAGGGGGGGGAGATGGCTAATACATTTTCTCGTCACTCGGGTCGAAGCCGCTGTTGAGCGCGGCGCGGAACTCGTCGTTCGCGCGCAGCAGCTCGGCGATGCGGTCGTAGCGCTCCGGGTCCTTGCGGATGAGGAAGATGAAGCACTCCGTGTCCAGCTTGCCCTTGATGCTCGCCAGCTCCATCGCCTTCTTCGTCTGATGGCAGGCACCGAGCGGCACACAGTTGCGTCAACTGACATAATAGTACCACCGCATCGAACCGATTGCCGCAAGCCTTACCATGGCGTGCACGTACTCCACCACCAGGTCCTCCATGAGCTCGGCCGTTTCATCCAGCGGCTCGGCCTCGTCGCCGAAGCCGAACAGCATGTGCTTGACTGCGCGGATGGCGTCAAGTGCAGCAGCAACAGTAACAATCGATCAGGTATTTTAGTCGTCTCGTTCCCGCCCAGCGGCTCTCTGTGCTGCGACGGGGGAGAAACCTACTGCTCTCCACCAGTTCGCCGCGCACGAAGGGCTTGAGCTGCGCCGCCTGGGCCGCGTGGCTCTCCGCCCCCGCGCCGCTGGCCGCCAGCGCCGCGCCGGCTTCTGTTGCCAGCCGCTTGGCCGGCGACCCGCCAGCCCTGGACGCGGGTCCTACGTCGCTGGTCTTGCGCTTACGCGGCTTGGGCGCCGCCTTCTTCTTGGCGCCGTTGGCGTCCGCCGCCGTCTTGCTCATACTACAATGTATTGGGCCAACAATAGTATTGCCACAACGGCGCGGAAGTGTTGCAAAGCCCGTCTACTATTGGCCTAAAATACGACACTTGGTCTCAATAAGTGGGCGCCGCTGATTGGTCCGCTAAACATAGCTTCAACGTCAACCTGTTACGGGTCTCAGTACGCAATTTGCAGCGTGACACGCAAGTGGCCATGGGGAACAAGCCGTCGGGGATGAGAAGCTCTTCGCGCGCAGAGGACACGACGCCGGTGGCAGCCAGTGGTCCGTCCTTGGCGCTGGCTGAGCAACAGCAGGGCGAACCCAGCGGCCCCGTGGCCAAGCTGCTGACGGGCAACATCGCCAGCGTACGGCCGGTGGAGCAGTTGCCCCGAGCGCCCACAGCGCTGGACCAGAAGTGAGGCGCGCGTGTTGACTGGGCGTTGTACGCTAGTTAACTTTTCCTTACGTGGTACTGGGGCGTGGCAGGATCACCAATGCGCTGAGGGAGCGCTGGCAGGCTCGAGCGCATCAGGACAAGGACACGTGGGCACAGTTGATGATACTGGCTTAGATCATTTCTGGTGATGACATTAAGCTGCGTTTTTTCTTGTTACTACAGCCAGTTCACCAGAATTTTGCTCAAGCTGCCACAGGCTGCGGTGGGTGTGGATTGTGGCCGGTCTCGGGATAATGGCTGATGTGTTGCTTCGAGTGATGGAACGAGTAGGAGGCGTTCAACAGTGCACGTTCGACGTTCCGTGCGTTCGACAGGGATAGCAAAGGATACATTGAATTTGCCGAGTTGTCCACGGTATTCGAGCAGCTCGGCGCGAATTTCTCGGCGGAAGAAATCAGCATGGTCTTCCAAGAGTCCGATATGATGGAGGACGGCAGACTCAACTTTAAGGAGTTTCTAGTGTGCCTTGCCATTGGTTTCGTCCTACACGTACGTCCAAATGATTTCATTTGATACATGGCATTAGGTTCTAGACTGATTGGATGTGGCTGCTGGGTGCGCACGCAGAAAATTCCCTCGTTAGAAGGCGAGCGACTCAGTATCTTCTACGCGCCAATGTAGTAAAGTATATTTACGCTTTGTTTTTCAGGTCGTGCACCTAACACATTGGTACTACTTGTGCAGGCCCCTGACTGGTAGTGATATCACCTCAGCCTCTGCTCACTCTCAATCTATTTTATTTGGAGAGGTGATACAGAGTTACCTGAAATTTTCATTTTTATAATCGGAATTCGAATCATCATTTGTACCTTTTTGTGCTACAGGGAAACAAGTTGCGGCTTGCTTTCCAGCTTGCCGTCGATGCATTTTTATGGTTTGATGTCGACGGTAATGGTCTGATTAATCGGTACGCGGTGCACTGCTTAAAGACCAATTCCGTATCCTGACGTTCGTCGTTTTCGCAGGTCGGAGATGTCAACTAAGCTTCAAACCTCCATGGCTCTCCACTCACCTACAAAAAAGATGACTGCTCATGATATGCACAAAGGTAATATTCTGAAATGCGGCACAATGTCAGTGCTGAAGCTGATCACTCGATACATTGCAGACACAAGTGACGACTCAAGCAATCAAGCAATCTGGGAACAACGTTTTATGGAAATGGATTGGAACGGCGATGGATCCATCCACTTTAAAGAGTTTCTCATGGCTTTTGAGTCTTGGGTAGGTCTCGAAGATGATGAAAGTAGAAGTACGAACAGTTCTCGTTAGGTATGGCGCAAGACTGAGGGCTTTGGGCTTCTACCAACAACCTGAAGATGCATGTCCGCGCTAAGGTACCGGTACAATATAAAAGAAATGCATCCCACTTGCCGCTCAACAAGCAACATAAACTACTCAAATTTATATGCACTGCTCTGTTGGAGCCAAATTCCGACGTCAAGTTTGCTGTCGATGCTGTGTTAGTATTCAAGCATAAAAAAACAAATTGTCAGTCGTCGACAGCTATTGAAAGTAACAAGCACACGAATGACTCACAATCACAGCATTACCAGCAACTCGGCTGGTATTTTTACGCAACCGTTGCCGTTGAAGGAGATTGTGAACGACCACAAGTGCGTGTCGCTAACACATTTGCTCGGCTCAAACCAAGTGCCTGTGGGCACTTCGAGAAACACCATGGGAACCAAACACTCGACCCACAGGCTCCACAGTCACGGACACAGGGATTCTCACCCAGATTCATCTCAACACTCCACTGGCGAATCGTGCGCTTCTCCACGCGACGACAAAGCTCGCACGCATGCATCATGTGGCCCGACCGAGTCGACTGTAGAAACAGCCAAGGAACAGCTTCATCGCCACCCGATACACGTTCACAAAGA
Organism: Phytophthora fragariaefolia; assembly: GCA_030267785.1. Taxonomy (NCBI): domain Eukaryota; phylum Oomycota; class Peronosporomycetes; order Peronosporales; family Peronosporaceae; genus Phytophthora; species Phytophthora fragariaefolia. The sequence goes on along the minus strand of BSXT01000348.1, from coordinate 94,742 downwards.
CAGCGCTCTCGATCGAAAGTAAGACGAGGACACTTGAAAGAGCTTGAAACGTGTAGAAGGTTCACGCATCTTTATTTGATATTTGTCAGGGTTACGTTGGCACTTCAAAAGCTTTGGCGCTCGCATATGTTAAACGACAAGAAGGAGATGTGAGTGAAGTGGTTTTAAACTTTGGGTGAAGCATGTCCACTGATCACCTTTGATGTGACAACATAAAGCCCATTCACTAGAATCCTGTTGAAGTTTCCACAAGCAGCGGTTAGTTTTGGTGATCTTCAGTCTAATATCACTAACTGAAGAAGACAAGATAATAATTTTTCTTGATCTGTATTGCTGTGACTACAGAAAGCCTTCAACGGTGTCCGCTCGACGTTCAAGGAATACGACAAGGAGGGTCGTGGTTATATTGTGTATGACGACCTCCCAGCCATATATAAGGAACTGGGTGTGAGCTTTACCGAAGACGAGATCAACCAAGTTTTCGAGGAATCTGATATGAAAGAGAACGGCAAGCTCAGCTTTAAGGAGCTCCTCATTTCTCTCGCTATCGGCTTCTTACTCCATGTAAGATCATGTTGAATTTTAGACCTGCGTCAGCGATTACGTGGTACTGACGGGTGTACGTCCTGTAGCGAATTCCTTCACTCGAGAAAAACCGACTTAGTGTCTTCTACACGTACGCTATAGCGATATCAACTGCTTTAGACATGTTACTCATCGTATCATGTGAGTAGGTCTCGAAATGGCAGTATCGGTGAAAGTATCGGGAGAAGTATCGGCAGGAACAACAGTGTCAACGGAAGCGTTGGAAGTACCAGTGTTGGAAGGTCAAGCAACTCCAGCACGGTCATGGTGATGAATGGGGATGTTAGTAACATTCGATGCTGGGCATTCTTCCTTGCACACCAGAATTTGACGGCGTTGTGTAACAGGACGTTGAGCTCAGAAGTGCTTACCAACTTGCAATTGATGCCTTCCTGTGGTTTGATACGGAAGGCAGCGGCTATATCAATCGGTTGGTGTCATGATGCTTATTCTTTATCACCTGCGATCATATCTGCTGAGTTTTCACATATCTGTCAAATTATCTAGCAACGACATTTCCGTTCAGTTGGAAGCCTCCATGGCGCGCCACTCACCCACGAAGAAACTGAAGAGGCGCTTGGGGGGCTACAAAGGTGAGTATTTGAATCAGCTACGCACGTCGCTACTGTGAAGTTGTTAGCTAACGTCTGGGCGGTCTTGTTGTCTTTGGAAAAGACTCGGGCGAAGACTCCAAAAATTGGTCAATCTGGGAGCGCCGCTTTGCTGAAATGGATTGGAGCCATAACGGCATGATTTATTTCAACGAGTTCCTCATGGCATTCGAGTCGTGGGTCGGTATTGACGACGATGACGACGACGACAAAGATGACACGCGTCACGATTCCGAGAAGGAAACTTCAACTGCTGCCCAGTAACCTTCAAACAAACAGTAGACCGCAAACTATGAAGCATCTTAACGTAAGCCCCACCTGACGAAACAGCAAGACGAAGAAGACCCATTTTTTGCTTTTAAATATGTTCTTTGCTTGCGATCAGTGTTTAAGTCGTGCCTTAGACTCCTAGGCACGAAGCCATATTACATCATGCGTGATGCCATAGGTACACAAGGCACCGACCACGAGTGCCTACTCCAATTCGAGGCGACGAGGCACGCGGTTTGTTGCTTAGCGGTTTTGCTCTATCCAAGTAATCGGATGAACATACTACACACACCGGAATACTCTTCGAGGCCGCTTTGGAATCTGGGCAGGAAGAGGGGGGACAAGAGCCTCGCTAGGCAGCTGGGGCACATGCTCCAGCAGACCCCAAGGATCCACGGGTGCATACTCTGGCTTTTTGTTCTCAGTAGCAGCATCAGATTGCCCTGATGTTGGTATGGTGCGACTAACAAACACATTAGCCGCACCAAACATGTTCATAGGTCGAGGCAGCACAGACCAAATACGTCTTTTTAGCTCGTCTGGTAGCTCCAGCGCTTCAACAAGTTCCTAAAAAGCATTGAGCTAAACGTTAGCCAATTAACCAGTGAAAAACACAATGCGACACCAAATACTTACAAATTGCTTGTCGTGAAGTACTGACGCGTTGACTACTGGAATGAGGTCCAAAATCCAGCTAAAGAGCGAAAGCCCTGGGCCAGTTGAGACGACTGAAGTTCCTAGCAACGCGAACAACGTTTTCACGATGCGGTCACGATAGCAAATGGTCAACACAGCGTGCTTGCTGGGTCCGATTACACCAACAAGCTGTAGTCGCACGGCAAGCTTGCAACGCAGTCGTCGCAGGAAAAGGCCAAGTGGCCCAGGCTCAACTGTCGAGGATTGTCGTTGCTTGTCATAATGCGTACACCCTTCATAGAGCCATTCAAGCTGAGCGGCCAGAGACATCATGTAGCGAGGTAAAAATGCATTGCCTGGTGGCGTGCACATGATGCCTCCCACAAGATGGACAACTGAAGTTGTGTTCAACTGGCGAGAAAATTTGTCGGGAAGAGTGTGCTTCACATCGTCTTCAAGAATCTGTAGAATCTTCGCGATCACTGAACCCATTGCACGCCTTGAAATGCTACACACTGTAGCAGCGTATAGAGATGCTACTGCAGAGTCCTGAGCCTCGCGAGCTGCCTCCAGCATACGAGCTTCACATGGAGTCAACGCACTCTGCATAGCGGCAACTGTCATCGGAAGTGCAGGGACCGAGGCCTTCTTTTTGATACCATCACTAGGACCTGGTGTACTTCCGCGATGCTTCCCTTCACTGCCTTCTCCGTGATACACATGATGGGGAGTACCATAAAGCTTTGGAGTAGCAAGAGGCGATGACGACGAGAGTGTGGTGATTGTAGCAGAAGTAGTTTGGGGCACTGGTCCCGCTGACGACGTGGTAGAAGATGATGATAACGAGGTGGATCCAACCCCGGGAGGTGGTCGCGAGCTGCGCTTAAGAGTGCGCAGTACGATCAGACTCGACAGAATTTCTGTGGCACTACTTGCCTCGTCGAATCCAAGCTCAAGATCAAGATCTTCATCGTCGTCCTCTTCTTCTCCATCTGAAAAGCTGTTACCCAATAAGCTGCCACCAAAAGACATTTCCTTATCGGCTTGACAGCTCAGAGAAGTCTTCCCGTCAGTGAAACCATTTACCGCGGCTGGCACCACCCCTTCTCCATTGTCAACGGCAGTTCGTTTAGTAGAGCGCATCGATAGATCTCCAGATGGTGCTTTTCGTTTAGTAGGACCAGCTTGCTGCTGGTTCTGTGTCTGCTGATGTTGATGGCGCGAGCGACGTTTGGAGCGCTTGACCTTCTGTTGCTGTCTGCTCATCTGTAAGTCTAGGTAGATAGAACCGCCCCGATGAAGCGTCCACACATTCATCTGATCAATGATTTGATCCACCTTCAACAGTTGAACCTGACCGTTTGAGTCCTCAGCCGGCGACGTAGGTGGTCGGAAGAAGTGTGTTAGAAGAACCGCCGTATGCCACTGCTTTTTGTGATACACCGGGAGAATGTGTTTTTCTCGGGCCTCTTTCGTGTCATGAAATATTGTATCCCGAACAATGCCATCCGATGTCAAGTTGAACAGAGTAATGCTAGCAAGTGTACCACGTTCTTCACGCTTGCGCAGTAAGAAATTGTCCTCCATCTGATACGAGATCTGGCACAGCAGAAAGCACAGCGGAAACATCAAGCACGCTGGCACTTGTGTACGAAGGAAACGTAGATGGTACTTCGTCTGCGTTGTATTAGTCATAATAGGCCACGATCAAGAAAAGCGGGTTAGTGAATTGAATATAGGCCAAGTTCAACAGCAGCCCACAGCAATTTAAACTCACCAGAGGTTCATCGAACATCACCAACTTTTGGGGCTCAAGTAGCAAATTTTGAGGCGGTTCTGAAAAAAGCTGGAACACAAGTGCCATCGACAGGAGCTGTGTTGGTAGGTTTGGTGGTGGGTCACGCGAGGCACGACGCTGGTGTGAGTCGGTAAGAAACAGCAAGAAACGTATGAGTCATTAGTTGCTAATAGCGTAAACTGTGCAGCGTTACCTACCAATCGAGGGAAAAGTGGCACCAACACCAGACGAAGCACTTGCGAGAGATCTAGGACTTTGTGCACAACGAGAGATACGAGGAAGCTCTTAAGGCCGTATTGCAGGCGGTCAAGACGACCCTTTTGGTTCAGTGCAAAAGCCTCCTTGCTGTTGTCAGCGTTCAAGAAAGGATTGCGCGACCGTTTTGGTGTGTCACTGCCAGCAAAGCCAGGCAATACCTCCTTTTGCAGCCACACAACCAAGGTATTCGAAAACTTCTCGTTGAACTCTTCGCCATTGTCAGGGTGTTGTTCGACGACCTCACGGATAAGGCGCACACAACGATGGAGATAATGCGGTGTTGTAATGGGACGCTTGCAGTTAGATTTGATACGTGCAGAAATGTTGGCCATCCACTTGTCCATTGCTTCGGTAAGCACAGCTCGGAAGAAGAACACGTAATTAGGCGTGCGCCGCTCCCGCGTAGCATTCGCGTTGGTAGAGCCAACAGATGACGATGTCATGCTCATGTTGATAGCGGCCACTGCAAAGTCAATTGCGCTATCACGGCACTTAGCCTCGGCTCCAGGGATAGCCTCGCTGACAACCTCCTGCCACGACAAACTTGCATAACTAGGTTCAAAAGCAGCCACTGATTCAGTATATGTCGACACGTCTTGGCTCATGCTGTTAGGACTTTGAAGCGGAGTACCGTTGCCAGCACCTGGGGTTGCTGGTGTTTGCTTGCCATCAGCACCTGGACTATCAAAAGCACGAGCTTGCAGAGCTTTAAACGACCTCGCCAACGCGCTTTTCAACTCTGGAGGAAGCACCTCGCGAGGTGGCGGGATGCGCACGATCGGATTTGTAGCTTCTAGTGACAACTCTTTATTCTTTTGGCCATTTCCATTGGCTCCATTGCCATTCGCTGCGGCATTTCCATTCACACCACCAGCTGCCGCCGCATCTTGGTTTTTTCGAGCGGTCTCAGCAATGGGTTTGAGAAGCGCGAATGGTAAATCCAGCTTTGCAATCTCTTTCTTCTTGATGTGCGCATAGTACATCCTGCAGAAAAACTGAGCCACATTGCCAGGTTTATCGTCGGCATTTTTCGGGATACGATGAAAACGATCCACGAATGACTGCATCAAGAACGGGATTTGATCTGTGGCACAAAATGCTAGTTCGTGCCGCTCAATCATGGCTAGCACTACGTTCTTAACGAGGAAGCACGGCGATCGTCGCAAAAAATGCACGAGTACCTCCAGCAATGCCAAAATATCCACGATTTCCAGTACCAGGCACACCAGTCGCATCACGTGCTCAACACTGCCATAATCGGAAAATCGGAAGAATGTGGCCTCTTCGTAAATATTATGCAAAAACCATCGCGTGAATCTGCCCTTGTCGTGGCCGCACATGGTCTTCACGGCAGAAACTAGTTCGCCAACCTTACCTTGGTATTCCACTTCCTTCATAACACGACTGCTATCCCCCGTGCCAGTGCTTCCAGCGGCAGGTGCTGCGCCCGCAGTTCCTGGTGTTCCAACCACAGGGGTGTCGTTAGCCTGACCGTGCGTGTGAAACACATAAATGCACAATGATTGGGCTCGCTCAAGTGTTTTAGAGTAATTGAGATGCTCGCGGCGTAGCTCCATAACCTCCAACCAGCGCAAAAAATTCAGTTCTCCATTGTAGCTGTCGTCCGGAAGCATTGGCACACATGTCGGTAGCGGAAACGGACTGCGAGGGAGTTGCCATAGATATAATTTCAGTCGGTCACTCGACGAAAGCAAGTGAATGTCAGCTGATTTGTATCCGCGTCCAGGTGAGCATTCAATATTGTAAGCTGTATGAACAACAGGAGCTGATTCTTTTCGTCTGGCAACACCACTATTGCCACCAGCTCCTGCAGCCAGAGTTAGCAGCGGACTGTTGCTCATACTGGCCGCAGCTTCATTGCAGCAGGACGCAAACTCGACAAAGCTTGCAACACTGAATAGTCGCCGACGAACTAGCAAACAAAAAAGCTCGTTGACTTGTGTGACCTCCGTAATGACCTTAGGCTCGTAGCGATGCAAAAAATTTTGCAGGGCACTTTGAAGTACCAATTGATGGTCCTTTGGCCCACAGTGAGGGAATAACCCCTTGCTATAAAGCAATGGACAACACATCAGTAAATCCAGAGGAATAACACACTCGACATCGATACATACCTTTTGCCGTAATCGAGGAGTGCGTTGCTATGCATCTCGATCAACGCAAGCGCAGATAAATATCGGTACTCTGCTGGTCGTTGGTTTGTCACTGCCCACTCGCACACGAGGAAGAGTGCAGCTACATCGATGGGGAGTTCTGCAGGAGATTCACAACCGCTTGGACTTACAGTGGGCAATGGACTAAACACCTCGGTATATACACGGTGAAGGTCTGAGGTAGAATCCACACGATGAAAACGATCTAGAGTCTGCAGAATCTGCGCCTCATTGCGCATCGTTGCAGCAAGTACCTGGCCTCCACCTACGGAGCTAAGCGATGGACATGCCTGCTGTAGTCGCAGAATACGACCAGCGATCTCTCTGTTCTTCCGCTTGCAACGTTCGATACATGCATTGATTGCAGAGGATCCATATGAGTCACGATTAAAAAAACGATCGGTGAAGACGAACGCTGGCCATAATGGAGGCGCTGAGTGTACGGGTCATTGAAGAGTTAATACCTCAGCATTTCTCGTCAGTAAAAACGGAATGATATACGTACCATTATCTTCAAGACGAACGAGCACGTCATTGCCGTTGAGTAAAATATCACGCAACAATTGACACAACGCAACCAGAATCTCTTCCTGCAATGCGCTTCCTGTGGTCTCAGCAGGTACAGGGCGCCCAGGCGGCAAGAGATAGCGAAGATGTTGTAGCACTGTTTTTACCAGCAGCAGCACAGCATCCGCGGATAGTAGTATTTCTGGCAGCAGCTTTTGAACCACAGATATCAGTTCCATGATGCCATTCACCCCAAGGGCCAGCACAGCCGAGCACCGGGCGCCATTTGCTCGCGATCGTGGGGTCAATGACTTTTGCAACAGTGACAGAAGTCCATCAAAATAGTGCACCCGGTCTAGTAGGCCCATCTTGAACTGATACTCCGATAACTTCAGAACATACGACCACTTTTCACTCCACGATAATGATGTTGGTGGCGACATATCTACTCCACCACTGCCTGGTGGAGCAGAAATACCAGCATTCGCCGATGTTGGTACCTCCCCATGCCGTGGCCTTGGCACCATTCGTGCGCGTTGTATAACCGAGGTTGTTGCCAGCAGCGCCGACGAATTATTACTTCCAACCGCTTGAGCACCATTTACTGCTAACTTAGAATTTTGAAGCCCGCCCTGTACTTTGCTTTCTGCCCCTGCCCCGCTTTCCAGTGCGGCCTGGCGCACAATGGAGTGCAAATAATCGATAAGCTTGTCAGTCCAGCCTTGATTTCGCCGTTGGTTGCGTCGAGGGCTGAAGAACCAGTCGCCTGTCCTAAGAGCACTGTCTCGTTCAAGTTCCCGCATTTCCGTGTACACTACATTGATTCGCACAAACCACGTCGCCTCCGCGTATCCAGGCCGATATTTCACCACAAACTCCAACAACGGGCATTTGGACACGCCGGGAACAGCACGCCACTGCTTAAACGGCACTCCATATGCCTGTGTAAGTTCAGCAGCACTACGAGCCCCGCGCGCTAGTTCCGTCATCCAAATATGGCTCGTGCGGTCATCTATCCGTCGCACGTGGCGCATGAGATAGTTAGTAAACGCCCGCTGCACAGCTGCAGCTGCCGCCGACGTTCCGTCTTCAGATCCTGAAGCAGCGGGTGTATCTCCACTGCTTGTCTTCATTTCCGCTGCATCCTCCCGCAGCCGCAGAATCGCGCGCGTGGCCCTCGACAGATCGTCAAAAATGGCCAGCTTCTTGTCCGTAAACGCCGAGTACTGCAGGTGCCACTGCTGGTTGAACCCGCGCGGCAGCGGGCTCACAAACGCCACGTTGCGCAGCGCGTGGAAGCGGAACTTTTCCTCGGGGAAGTTCGCGTTCGTCGGGAACACGCTGGGGAACATGGCGAGCTTGTCGGTGACGTACGGGTGCTCCGGGTCCTGCGGCGCGGCAGCAACAACAGCCCAAAAAACACACACACCACAACGGCGCACGCAGCACACCATTAGCCCGCTATAACCCCTAGCACGCCGAAAAACCCCTATGGCCCGCCAAGACCTGCCTTCATATACTTGACGTCCATGCCGATGACCCGCGTGGCCGCGTCCCCGGGCGGCAGGTCGCCGCGCCGCGCGCCCGTGCGGTGCATGAGCAGCAGGTTCTTGCGCTCGCGCAGGCGCAGCGCCGGGCTGCCGGCCGCCGCGAACGGGCTGCGGCTGCCGCCGCTGCTGCGGCGCTCGCGCGAGCTGCCGCCCGCGTCCCTGGAGCGCGAGCGCGGGCGGCTGCGGCCGTCCCGGTCGCGGTCTCTGTCCCGCTCCCGCTCGCGGTCCCTGTCCCGGTCGCGGTCCCGCGACGACGCGCCGCCCACCGAGTTGGACGAGCCGCGGCGCGGCAGCCCGCGCCCCGACGAGCCCGACGACTGGTAGCCGCCGCCGCGCGCGCCGTAGGACGAGGACGCGCGCTCCTTGTAGGCGCCGCCGGAGCCGCCGCCCGCGCGGCCGCCGGCCTTGCCGTCGCCCGCCGCGTGGTAACTCTCCATGGCCCCCCACCCACACGCCCGAGAGCGTCTCCGCAGCAGGCCAAAATGTAAAAATGCCCGTGGGCCCCCCTGCGCGCCACACCAACGGCACACGAAAAAACAACAGCAGACGTGGCGCGTGATTGGATTGAGAGGACCAACGCGCGATTTGGCGCCTCGCCCGCGTGAAAACGCACAGGGAGGCGGCGGGTTTGCACAATACGGTAGCACAATACGGTCGGGGCAGCGGACAGTATACACGGTATAGTCTGTATACACGTATAGGAGGACCTACTGCTGCTGCTATTGCTGCTAGCTACATGTCGTTCCTAAAGCGGACGTTTCCGCGTCAACCGATGCAGTCACCTCCATGCACGCATCAGATGAGCTTCTCAACCCTCGAGGCGTTAGTGCCCTGCTCGCCTCGTGGCTAAGATGGCCGCGCCGCTTTTTTTCCGGCGTGCGTGCTCTTGTGTTTTTCGCCAAAGTTTCAGAACCGCCCGGTCCGTCGCGTGCACCGAAATTTCAATTGAAATATTCTGGCAGAGGCGGTCGGACCGCCTCAGTCCAAAAAGTATCCGCAATGGCGCGCGGCGAGCAGCGGCGACTGCTGCCCCGGGAGGAGGACGAGTGCGACCTGGAGCTGTCGGCGCGGGACGCGGCTGCGATGCCGCCCCAGCGCTGGGCGCAGAGGCGGGCGCGCTCGCTGCGCGGCGACGTCTGGACGCTGCTGCACTACCGCACGTCGCTCAAGAAGCGCTCGGCGCTGCAGCGCGCGTCCTACGTGCTGGAGCTGTGCGTGCTGGTGCTCATCACGCTCAACGTGGTGCTGGCCATGTATGTGTCGGCGTCGCCGATTGGACCGGCGTGTACGTTGATGCTAGCTGGGGCGAGGCGTTGCGGCGGAACTGCGAGCATGACGCACTGACTGGTGAGTGTGCTTGGTCCTGCTGCAGCGGTGACTACGACCGACTGGTACGAGATGTTCCTGTACGTGTCGACGGCGCTTTTCACCGTGGAGTACGTTCTGCGGCTCTGGTCGTGCGTTGAGGACGACAGATACACGCATCCGGTCTGCGGGAGGTGGGTGTACTGCGGATTCTTGTAGTGCGTTGCGCGATGGAGATGGGCTCACTCTTCTAATTGGATATGGTGCGTGGTAAATGGCAGGTTGAAGTGGATGCTCCGCCCCATGTCTTTGATTGACCTTGTGGTGCTGCTCCCGTTCTACCTGGAGATCTTGCTGGAGAAACAGTATGGGACCTAGTTCTTAGGGAGGTGTGAACGGATGCGGCGACTAACATTGCGGTGATAAATGATTTATGCAGAGTGGCTGTGTCGTCTCGCGGCGTCTTGACACTGCGAGGGTTTCGACTCTTGCGTATCATGTCGTTTTTGCATTTGGAACGATCGTACCAAGCTATGAAGAATTTGCGCGAAATTTTCACGCTAAAAAAGGAGGAGCTCGGAGTTGTCAGCTACTTGACCATTGTCATCGTGCTTACGTCCTCTACAACAATGTACGTGGTGTATCTGCTTTAGCTTGTTATGTGTAGCTTACGTGCTTTCTTAGCTTTTTTCTTGAAAATCCAGCACAGCCCGAGGTGTTTTCGAGCATCGGCACGTGCTCTTGGTGGGCAATCGAAACCATCACCTCTCTCGGATATGGTGACATCGTCCCCATCACAGCGGCGGGTCGTGCCTTTTCTTCTATCCTGGCGCTCTGGTGCGTGAAGCTCTAAACCACGTGGACTGACTCTCGATTTAACAATGACCCTTGCTATTTGTTGCAACTGACAGGGGGATCATTCTGTTTACGATTCCTGGTACGGCCTATAACAATATTATAACAATAGGAACAGATGCTGGATAAAGATTTTCTGAAAGCATGCTTGGTATCCTAACTGCAGGCGCTATACTGGGAAGTGGCTTCGTTGAAGTTATGCTTAAAAAGCAGGAACTGAGGAATGAGCAATCGATGGAGGAGTCAATCCGCATCTCGGTTTCTCGGGAGCTGCGGTCGCTTAGCTCAAGCACAATCGCCTTTACAGGTGCGTACTCAGATCGGTTCTGGGTCTCTCTTAAGATCTTACGCGGTTTGCCATCTGACATGCTCTGAACAGGCCTCGATTCGCCGAAAGCTGATCTTGACTCTCCGTCTGCAACCCCATCATTTTCAAAGCGTCCGCCATCCTTCTCCACCCCGCACAACTATCCGTCGTTCGCCGCCCCGGCACCCCCGATCGTGCGCCTTCAAGAACAAGTCGACAAACTCACCGCCACTCAGACCCAGCTCCAAGCGCAGTTGAGCCGCCAAGAAGACCAACTGCACGCCATCCTGGCTCTGCTAGAGCAATCGCTATCTAATTCCCTACCGGCTGAAAAGGTTCTGCCGCCCTTCAGCGCCATCGTCCCACCCGAGTAGGCAGTCTAGCTGTTGCTGTTGAACAAATGGCTACAGTCTCAAATGTAGTCATCTGTTGTGTTTCGTCCAATGAAACCACTTCGTTCGACCGATTCCTTGTCATTGCTGAATTCCGCCAATATGCAGAGTACGCGCCGGTCTTAGTGCTGCTGTTGCGCGTTCCAGGTCTTACCATCACTCCTTCCCACTGTCCACGTGCAGACCCCCACGAAGAGAAGCAGAAGGCGCTGCTGCAGCGCATCACGGGCTCCGTGGCGCGGCTACACGAGGTTCTGAAGGAGATCAACATGCAAATCGAGGTGGGACCGCGTTCATTTTTTTTAAATTAAAACGATTCTTTTACATTTTTTTATTGTGTGCCGCTACTTTGCAGAAAAGCGACTCGTTCCGGGAGGAGCTGGCGTTCACGTGCCAGGTGTGGAAGGGCTACGAGAGCCGCGTGCAGTCACACTGTGACACGGCGATCGCCGCGGCGGCTCAGCAGCAGCAGCGGTAGTCAGTTGTGGAGTCTGTTGACAGGAGCAGGAAAAACACTGCACTGCAAACTTTGGTTCTATTTTGTTTTAGGAACGGATGTCTTCCTTTGCGGGCTGTTGGCGCAGCCTAATTTGCTGCTGCCACTGCTTTGCAGGTCGCGCTAAGCAGCGAACTGGGCGACCCGTACTAGAGCTTGCCCACGTTCACTAAAACGGCTGCAGATGATGCTCTCTTCCATGTCCAGCTTCTGTGTGTAGGTAGCTCTCGACGACTTTTTCGGCTCACTGAGCTCGGGGTTGCAAGGAGCAGACCTGAGTGGATGGATAGTTGATGCATAGTTGAAGTACTTCCTACAACGACGAATGCCGGCCTTTTTCTCTGTCTGCTTGTGAAGGGATTTTGCTGAAGTATTCTTTTTGCCAATGTCGTAGCGGCGCCATGACGTGTACTTCGAGAGTCCCGTTGTGGTCATCATCCAGTGAAGAGAGTGATGCAGTTTAAATAACAATTCACCAGGAAATGAACGCGCTGCGGAGTCGGAAGACATGAGTGTAAATGTCTTCTCTGCAGCTGTTCCACAAATTTAAAACAATACCCGTGTAGAAATAAATGAGATTTCCATTGCAGGACTTAGCAATACGCGCGCCTAATATCTACCATCAAATCTAACGTCAAAAGTTAGGGTTTGTTTTCCCAAGTTGCTGAGCGCAATCTCGGAAGAAGGTTTAGCGCGATAGCTCGAAATAATTGTGAAGTACTCCAAGTACTTCTTGAAGTTTTAAAAAATAAAACTCGGCTCTAAAGCGTTTTTATGACCATAACCACAGCAGGATTTTTTAACTTTAACGGCAACTTGTTGAGGCAGCAGCAGTAAGTTCAGTGCGTGCGTTGGATCAGTGATATCTATCATAGTCACCGATCGGCGGACATGGACGCCGTGGCCGCTTCGCTGCTGACTCAAGCGTATGCGCCCATCTGCCAATCGAATATTGCTTTTGGCAGGACTGCAATTTCATATCCGTCATGCTTGGGATGTGTGTTGCTGCTCCCAATCCTATCCTTGTCACCAAGTACACGAACCGAAATACGACTATATCTGGAAATCCGCCAAGAACCGTTATATCAAGCAACGTGCTACCGCTGTGTAGAGTTGAGCCAGCCCATTGTGCATGTGCTCACATCGGCCATCTTCTTGGCTCCCCCCCTACAACGGAGGAGAACTCATTGCAACGGCGGCTTGAACTTTTGACATCGCCCCGCAAGTTCGAATTGCTAGAAAGTGAAAACATGTCATCGAATTCGTTCGTGAACAGCATCAGTCAAATTGTCATCTCTTCAAAGCCCGCTACTACGGACTCCGATGACCCGGACGCTTTCCGCTCTGTCAATTTTGGAACCAGCGATCAAGCCCGACTGTTTCCATCGAATGCTGTCAAGACAGCAATCTACTCACCCTACAACTTCCTTCCGAAAAATTTGTTCAAACAGTTCACGCGTTTTTCCAATTGTTACTTCCTTGTGATCACAGTCTTACAATTGCTCCCCCAAGTAACATCTTCAAATGGGGTGCCTACAATGATTGTTCCACTGATGTTTATCATCGTAGTCAGTGGTGCAAGAGATATCATGGAAGACGTGCAACGGCACCAAGCAGATGCTGAACAGAACAGAGCCCCAGTACGAAGATTTACCTTCTGTGATGGAAAAGCAGGGGATTTTCACCCGGCGACGTGTGAAGAGTTGAAAGTGGGGGAATTAGTTCGAGTCGGAGAAAATGAGGAGGTGCCTGCCGATATGATTTTGGTTGCGTCCGGTTCTCCAAATGGGCAGTGCTACGTAATGACTGCAAATCTGGACGGCGAGTCTTCTTTAAAACCGCGGTTCGTACAGCCGGAGCTCTGTCGCCCACCCTATCGAGACTGCTTCTCGTGTGATGGTCAGCAACTGACAGCACAGTCTGCGGCACTTTTAACAAGTGTTTTCATCGAATGTGAACCACCAAATCGATCCATCGATAAGTTCAAGGGAACCCTTGTGCTCACGAAGACCCGCTCAATAAGCTTGGATATCTCGAATGTGATGTTACGTGGGACTCATCTAAAAGACACACCGTGGGTAATCGGTGTTGTCGTTTACACAGGTGACGACACTCGTGTGTGCCAGAATGCGTCTGAAACACCTATTAAGGCCAGCTGGCTAAGTCATTTTATCAATCAAGTTACGGTTTGGATCGTGGTGGTGCAGGTTATCATTTTAATTGTTGCCGTCGTGATTGAGTCAGAGTTGGTGAAATCTTCGAGCGTGCAGCACAATCCTTTTATTCCCGAGGACATCAAGGATAGCACCTTCGTGGACTTCGTTTGGCTTTTCCTGGCGTACATGCTGCTTTTCTCCAATTTTGTTCCAATCTCACAGCAAGTCACGATTGACTTTACACGGTACTTTCAGGCACGATCAATTACGAACGACCCGGGTATGCGCTTACAACCCAGAAGTCCATCGATCGTTTCTACGCATACCACCGTAGATAAGAAGCACACCGTATGCGTTCAATCATCAGAGCTAAACGAAGAGCTAGGGCTTGTTGAACACATTTTCACTGACAAAACAGGTACCCTCACCTGCAATCGTATGAGTTTCCGGTCGTGTCATATTGATGGAGAAACGTTTGACTTCGATGAGAAAGATGGTTCATTGTTGATCTTAGAGAAGGCTGTTCACGACGCCATCGTTGGAGCATCAAACGGAGAAGCGCCTGAAAAAGTATCCCGCCGAAGGAACACAATAGCGCTTTCGTCTTTTCCATCCAACAGTACACCCATCCAAAGATTTCTGATCAATCTTGCTGTAAACAACTCAATCTGGCCTACTGTGGTCTCTAGGTCACAAACTGCAGCTAAGTATTCATATGCAGGACCATCCCCGGACGAACGTGCATTAGTGATAGGTGCAGCTCAAGCTGGTGTAGAGCTCCGTGATCGCAACAACACCCGTGTTGTAGTTCGTGTTTATGGTAAGGATGCAGAAATGGAGATACTCCATTCATTTGAGTTTACAAGTGACCGCAAGAAAAGCTCGATCTTGTTTCGAGAGTCGTCGGGAAGGATAATACTGATGACCAAAGGAGCAGATTCGGTGATTCTGGCGGGACTAAGCGAGTCTGGAAATAAACCAAGTACAATACTCCAAGCGAAAGACCAACTAAAGTTGTATTCTGCCAATGGATTGCGAGTACTTTGTATTGCTGAACGTGAAGTGAGCCCCGATGAGTACCGTTCGTGGAACGCTCGCTACTTAGCCCTGAAAACTAACACTGCCCGAGAAGCATCAGAGGATGAGCTAGCAAAGACCATTTCAGAACTTGAGTGTCAACTTACGCTCGTTGGAGTTTCGGCGATCGAGGACAAAATCCAAGAGGGTGCCCCAGAGGCGCTAGAAACATTCCGAGCTGCCGGCATTAAAGTCTGGATGCTCACCGGCGACCGTGCCGACACAGCTACGAACGTAGCACATGCTGTGCGGTTGATTTCTGCTGAGATGAGGTTGCTTCGGTTGTGTGAAAGTTCGAGCTCGTGGATGGAAGGGTCAAAGCACGAGGCTGTGGATTTTCTTCGTAGAGAACTCCGAAGAGCTCGTGAAGAAAGTGAAGTGGGAGATGGGGACATTTGCTCGTTAACGTCGAAGAGCGGGGCAGTTCCGCCGAAAACAACAAAACCTGGACTCGCTCTATTGATTGATGATATGCTGGTGGAAGCTGTCACGAGCTTTGGAATCGAAAAAGAATTTCTTGAGCTGTGCATGGAGTGTGAGTCAGTGCTTTGCGCTCGCATCAGTCCAAAACAGAAGGAATTGATCGTAGGTATGGTACGCAACTTTTATCCAGACAAGGTGACATTGTCTATAGGCGATGGTGCAAACGACGTACCCATGATTCAAGGTGCACACATTGGCGTCGGTATTGCAGGTGAGGAAGGGCACCAAGCGTCAGATGCGAGTGACTACTCATTGCCAGCTTTCAAATTTCTACAGCGACTTGTACTGGTTCATGGTCGGGCCATGAATCGGCGAATTGCAGTACTAACCCTGTATGTATTCTACAAGAATGTGTTGCTGGTGCTCCCACAGTTCGTGTATGGAGCTTATTGTCTCTACTCAGGACAAAGCACATATTTTGATACACTTCTCCAGCTTTTCAACATCGGTTTTACGGCACTTCCTCTTCTCGTCTTCTCAATCATAGATGACGATATCTCGGCGCGCACAGTACTGTTTTATCCAAGATTATACGAAGATGGTTACCGCCACGTGTTCCTTAACCACAGACGCTTTGCGTACTGGATGTTTGAAGCTGTGGTTGGCTCCGCTTTGATCATTTTGGTGCCAGTGGAACTACTACCACTAGCACCATGGTCCGGAACGGGAAGGGACAATGATTTGTGGGCACTCGGAGTGGCCCAAAACCTCGCAGTTGTTGTCCTTGCGAGTGCACGCCTGCTCGTTGAAGCCACGAGCAGTTATCGAGTTGTGTTCATACTAGCCACAGCCTCCGTGCTCTTTTGGTGGGTCGTGACTTTCGCGATCTCCTCGATGATTGCATTCGGACGCGAATTTTACGGCATTCTATACGTCGGTGCCATCACGAACACACTACTTGTGACTGTCTTCTGTTGCATCACGGGACTGGCACCAGCGTTCATAGTGAAGGTCTGGCATGTCTTTTTTTCTCCTGACCCTCGCACAATTTGTCGGGAGCGTGACCAGATGCGGGTCGATTTCTCCAAGAAAAAGAGTCTGGAGACCATCTTCCCCATTGACCAAGATGATGATAATACGTGATCTAAGCACAAGGACCAAGATACACACGCATGCACGACCCAGAAAAGATAGGCATGAGTTTCTGAATTGATAACTCGATACAGTCAAGACAGGAATAGGGACTTCAAACTCTTCCAAATGCGAAAGTGCTTGAAACGACTCGAAACGGATGACGGATAGTCCACCCTATTACTCCCTTGCACTGCCCAAGGTAAACGTGCAAACAGCAACCTCAACTGAAGCAAAACAAAGTTTGACGCAAGATAACTCGATTCGAAGATAAGCGAGGACAAACCGAAGTGTTCGACTGAGCGCTGGATGGTGTAGTGGAGCGGAACATCATGAATCAAAACGGACCCCAGCAAATTCGCTTCCCCGAGCCCAATGGGCCTCCAAGTACACTGGCCAATGATGCGAAACCGAGCATTTCACATGCATATACAGCTAGATTTTTTAACAAGAGCGGATCTCGAAAGGCTTCACGAGTCACACCGGTATCTGACAGCGAAAAGTTCCAAAGGGGAGCACACTTGAAAGAGCGTCGTGGTTCTGATAGTTGCACCCTGGGAACTCCTCTGGCTGCCTTAGATAGAACTTCAATGCGGCGAGGATCATTTACAGGTACTATTCCAGTATATAGCCATGTGCCAGTCCGGTTAGGATCCGTTGGACGGATATCTTCGACATCTTCGATGCTAAATAATCGAGGATCAGCAGGTCGGCTATCGCAAGATGGAAAACCTCTGCCGCCCTTGCGAAAGCAGCGTTCAGCGTTAGCCTCACAACCAGGACCACCAGGACCACGCTTACGATTTGTCATTTGGCTTTCACGGGTTTACCATAACTACAAGCGACCTCTTAGCTTTCTACTGGATCCACCAATTTTGGACCCACGCAGCAACGAAAAACTTGCGTGGGACTCACTTATTATGCTTATTGTGCTCTATAGTGCTGTGATGGTGCCATTCCAAATGGGGTTTCCAGAGGTACAACTAGGTACTGCACTGCGAGCACTTGCTATTATTTCGGACGTGGTGTTTTTTTTGGATGTGGTTCAAAATTTTTTGGTTGGCTTTTACCCAGACGATGACGAAAACATGGTTCGCGATCGTCGACTTATTGCAAAGCGTTACTTAGCATCGTGGTTTTTTCCAGACGTAATGGCCTTTATTCCCCTCGACTACTTTTTAGCTCAGCCTAATGTAGATACTGCTTCTGCTTCCAGTGTTGGCACTGGCAGCGAAGGTGGCAACAGTATCTCGAATGCACAACTTCTCTCATTGCGACTTGCACGTCTAACACGGCTTCTACGTATAACAAAGCTAACCCGTTTAATCAAGCTTCGACACTTTGCAGCTAAGGTTGAAGATGCATTTGATCTGGATGCGGTTCTGGCCAGGCTAACAAGACTTATCGGACAAGTTCTTCTAGTGACACATATTTTTTCGTGCTTTTGGCACTTAATTGGTTATACTACCGAAGATGAAGGCCAAACTTGGATGGAAGATGCAAAGGTGCGAAATGGCAGCGTTATTGAGCGCTACATTTACAGCTTTTACTGGGTCGTCGCAACGGTGTGTGGAGTTGGTTACGGAGACATTCACGCAACGAATAAAACTGAGAGACTTTTTTCCATGGCCGTATCGATTGTGGGCGCCAGTGGTTTCGGTCTGATCATTGGCAGCCTTACCAAGATTCTTGAGAATTGGCATCGTGAAACTACGACTCGTGCGCGGAAGCTGAGTATGGTGCAGACATTTATGCATAAGAAACGCCTTCCACGTGCTCTTAAAGTCCGCCTTATGCGTTATTTTCGTCACTATATTGCAAAAACAAGCGCATTTGATGAACGTGAGCTACTTTGTGAATTCTCGTTATCCCTTCGCGGCGAGATTCTTCATGAGACATACAAAAATACATTTTTTCAGATACCAGCGTTCAAGCGGCTAAGCACACAATTTGTTTTAGATATGGCTATGTTCATCAAGCCCCTCATTGTCGTAAAAGGAGACGTGCTGGCCCGAGAAGGTTGTGTAGGAACTGAGATGTTTATCCTCAACACTGGTATAATTGAAGTCAGGCGCACCCCCCCTGAAAATCCGGACTGGATTGTGGTGCTTGAAATTCTAACAGAAAGAGGAGTATTTGGTGAAGCATCACTTCTTCAGTATGCGCCCCATACCAACTCCTACACCGCTAAAGCTACGAGCGACCTATTTACTCTACCCAAAGAAGACTTTGATCATCTCATTGAGGAGTTTCCTGATGCTGAGCATGCAATGATCGATTACCACGTCGAAAGGAGTGCAATGTACGATCTCGTTTTCGAGCAGACACTAGCTCGATACCGTGTATTCATTGTCTCTCAAAACAACGACCCCGTGTCTGGAGTGGCTGGTCTCGAGAACTTGTACCCGACACTAACCGTGCTGCTCGACGGTGTCTTGAGAAGCTATCGTTCACTACCACTCCCTATACTTCAATCTCTAGAGCTCCAACTGTCCATGGGTATATCTGTCTTTAATTCAGCCACAGAGAAAATGAACATGATTTGGCTTCTCTCCCAAGATGCCAAGTCTCCTAACGCTATGTCGAATTGGCAGCTCATCAAGTGGAAACTCCTCACACCTATCAATCCATTTCATTGGTATAAGTTGACATGGGATATTTTCACAAGCATACTGCTCGCATATTGCGCGCTGGCCATCCCATATGAAGCTTCCTTTCTCGGGGATGATGGTACCACACTGAGCCCAGGTATGGACGTAGTGGTCGAAGTTTCATTTACCCTCGACATCATCATCAATTTGCGTACTGCTGTTATTGTTGATCTACCTGGCGAGGGACACACTGCCATAATCGAACGACGCACGAAATGGCGCGAATATGTGAGAGGCTGGTTTTGGATGGATTTGCTATCAGCACTACCCATATCGGTAATCGCTGCAGTTTCGGACAGATCGATTGAGCAATCATTAGGCTCTCAACCCTGGGTATTGTCCTTGGCGCACTCACTTCGTTTATTAAAGCTTGCACGCGTCTTCAAGTTTATTCACACCCTTCAGAGAGAGGAAAGCTCTACAGCGTTAGGAGCAGCTTTATCCACACATCACAATATCGCTCGAGTTATGCGCCTCGTGGCCCGCGTAAGTTTCATCGCACACATATTAGCGTGCGGATACTTTTTTGTTGCACGTGTAGCACGTGAAGCTAGAGAAGGGCGGAGTGTCAGATCTTACTTTCCCGACGACCACAACTCGAATGGCGAGATGTACGTTTACTTTCTTTACTGGGCTGTGATGACCATGACAACGGTAGGATATGGTGACTCTCCACCCCTTAACATAATTGAGGTTGCATATGTGTCTGTCGGAGTTCTCGTTGGAGCGTCAACTTTCACTTATGTCGTGGGCACACTCTCAAGCGTTGTTGAAGAGCTAAATGAGGCGTCAGACACATTTCGAACACGAATTGACCACCTTAAAGCTTATCTTCGCGAGCGCGGAATATCCGGACCGTTAGCAGAGCGTCTTCGCCGCTACTACGAGTACTATTTACTGCAGCGTGATGATGAAAATGAGGAAACCATTCTTTCTGCTCTCTCGGACGACCTCCGCAGTCAACTGGTGTTGCATTTGAACCGTGATGTCGTGAGTAAGATTGGTTTCTTTGCCACACAGGACGATGCCTGTGTGAGCTACCTCATGGGAATCTTAGACCCGGAGTTCTGTACGCCAGGCGAGTATGTATTCAAGGAAGGCCAGGTTGGCCGTCACATGTACTTCCTTGTCAAAGGTGCAGCGGAAGTAGTTTTCAAGGCTGGTACGAGTGACGAGCAGGTAGTTGCAACTCTGCTGGAGGGAAGCTACTTCGGCGAGATCGCTATGCTCACACGCTCCAAAAGAGCTGCAAGTATCCGCGCGAAAACGTACATGAGTCTTTTTGTGCTCAGCTTGCATGGACTCGACAGAATCTCACTGCACTATCCGGAAATGGCCCACAGCATTATCCAGGAATTTCGCAACAAAATTACTCATATCAAACGGACGTCCGTCAAACAACTTGGTTCACTTGTCCAGGAGGACGTCAAGCAAGCACGAGAGCGTAGCGGATTATTGGCTGCTCCAGCGTTCAGTACTTCCGGCAAAGTCAGCGGAGCACCAGGGAATGACACAGAGCTACGCTCTACGCTTGGCGAGTTTGAAGCTATCTTGGGTCGAATTGTAGAAATCTATGGCGGCGGTGACAGGGGTAAACGCAAAGCTCTCACCTGCGTTATGCAGCACTTGCACAAATACGAGTTTTCCATCGATGACTTTCTTCAAGCCGCCGAAGAACTTAATTATTCACCCACCCAGCCCCCGGTTCCAAAAATCAACGGGTACTCTGCATCTGCCAGTGCAATGCTCAATAGCCTCCAATTACGGATGCGCCGCCGCTCGTCCTTTTCCTAGACATGTGGTAGGTGTGCACGAAAAAACTAAAGCAATTCAAGCAAAATGAACGGGTAAAATCGTATGGTACTTACTTAAGTACATCTTTATTTACCGCATTGTGTGGTACTCGAGGATTAGCCACGAGTGCTACGGCGAAGATCACATGAGACCCAGGCTACCAATGCGTGGAGGAGTGCAGTATCGTGCTGTCTGAACTGCAGGTCTGCTTCCAACATTGTTTTCGCACCACCTGGCTGGGCGTTGGTATGCAAACGTTTTAAGTGTCGAATGAAGGCAGCATCCAGGCGTTTTCGCAACAGCGCGATCCAGTGCGCTTCAGCGGCATTGCCCAGTTCGAATACAATCCAATCGTCTAGTACTAGAAGCCACTTGCTCGACATGACAGACCCATCACTGTTTTCTTCAATAGTATCTTGCTTCTCAACAGCCTGAGACTCAACGGAACCCATAAGCAGCGCTTGCAACAAAACCGACGGAAGCTTGGTGCCATACTTCGCGACACGGGTGCGCTCTGACTGCATCATTTCATGGTACACAAGCCACTCGTCTGGAGGACCGATATCATCTTGATCAGACCCAGGCTTTCTTTTGTACTTCTGAGGATTAGCGGCAGCCCATGTCACCATAGACGACCCGTCCATCTTCACCTTTACTTTCTCTTTGGAGGTCCAGTTGCGACTCGCACCACCGAAGCGAGTAAACAGCGCGTTTGGATACATACCAACACTGAGTGCCATCAGGTATGGAGCAACACTATCCACAGTAGCAGGCATTTTTGACACTGAGGTAGGCACTAGTTGAGTCACAGCCGAAAGACCTATTGAATCCATATCTTGTTGTAACTGCTTGTAAATGGCTACAAGTTGCTCCAGCGTCTGCCGATGCAGCTTGTTCCGTGCACAAAACGCGTCTTTCGCCTTGAACGAAGAGCGCGCTCGTGCGTCAAGGTAAGCCTCGAAAGCTTTCCACAGCACAAAGTGATCACTTTGTAGGGTAAGCGCAGGCGGTGATCCATTTCTAGCAAAAGCCTTCTTGGAAGCATCTACCTGACGCTGCTCTTCCGGTGACATTCCAAGAAAGCTAATAAAAGGATCCCGATAGCCACTTAGTGTACATGTGGTCTGCAAGATTGCGTCAAAGCAACCGAATGTGTGTCCCCATAGGAGAAGCTTCGCCATCTGCACAGCTACTCCACCCGTGCAGATGTGTCCAAGGTGCCAACCCAGCAGTGTCAGTGCCTGGTGACTCTTTCCGCTGCTTGCAAGAGCGCGCATGTCTTCCAGTCGCTGCAGCGAAGCATCGATTGCAGTTTCGCTTGGCGCATCCATAGCCTCCAGCAAAAACTCTTTTGCGTCGCGAATATGAAGCTTTTTTTCTAGCTGAAGGAGTTTAATTTGCAGCAGCAGCTCCTCCAGCGGTGTTGTTAGCAACTCTGGCAGCATAAATTCTTTCATCGCGTTTTCGTACCTAGCCTTCGAGAAGAGACGGAAACAAATACCCGCACGGACACGACCAGCACGTCCTGTGCGCTGAACACAGTTTGCACGCGCCACCCAAGTGGTTTGCAATCCCATCACGAAGGATGAACTTGAAGTTGCTGCTAGCGCATGCGCCTGCTTAGACTTGCCACAGTCCACGACAAATACGACATCCTCAATCGTGAGGCTGGTTTCAGCAATATTGGTAGCCAATACCAGTTTTCGCTTTCCATGCGGAGGCGTCATGAACGCGCGGCGCTGCTCCTGAGCTGACAAACGCGAATGAAGAAGAGCAATCTCGTAGATCGCGGATGTCGCCGGCGAGTTGAATAAAGCACGCTCCATAAACGAAATCTCTTCCCACCCTGGCAAGAATACGAGGATGGCCCCTTTACCATCATCATCTAGCGGGAATGTACGTTTAATGAGAAACAGTAGCTGCAACAACAGATCATAGTCCACTGCCTGATCTTGCCGCAGAGCATCTTGTTGTTTCATGTAGTTCGAAAGCAACGCTTCCTTTGAAGAATCGTCTATCTCGCTCAGCGCAGCTTGTAACACGTCTCCCATTGCAGCAACAGGGACTGCTGTCGGCAGGAGTTCAGGTTCCGGAGTTGGCATTCGAATCAAATCCGAACTAGGTTCACCAAAGCATGTCGCCACATGCATCCCAAACGCCTCCTCATTAGCAAAGCCTGCACCGCCGCACAACGGGCATTCAAGCCCACTATCCGTAGCCACCTCTCGAACCAAACTGTAGGTACTGCCTTCAATGCGACCGACTCGCGAATCGTCCATAATCGGTAATGGTGAGTTTCGGTCGCTTTCGAGCAGCGCTAAAATGTCCTCGAGGAAAAGTGTTGTCACAGGGAAGTTGGTGCCTCCTACCATTTGCAGAAAGGGTGCTGCGAAGTCTGGTTGAAAATACTGGGAAAACTTCTCCACTTGAATAGTTGCGCTCATCAGAATTACCTTGAGGTCTGGTCTCTGCTTCAGAATCGATGTTTTAATCAGAATCAGTAAGAAATCCGTGAACTGGTCACGCTCGTGCACTTCATCAAGAATGATGTGCGAAAAACCCCGCGCCAGCGGGTCGTTATTGAGCCACTTCAACAGCGTTCCCGTCGTGCAGAAAATCAGTTTCGAACGTTTGGCATCGAATGATGCGTCAAACCGGATGGCATGCCCCACCTCCTTGGTATCTTCTCCCCGCGACCCGGATCGTTCACGCGCCACCCGCTCCGCGAGCGAGATGGCACTGATTCTCCTCGGTTGCGTGCAAATAATCCTTGTCTCGTCTCCACGTCCTCGAGCCAAGGCGTCATCAAGCAGAAACTGCGGTATCTGCGTGGATTTACCGCAGCCAGTATCTCCGGACAGCACGACGAGCTGGTTCCTTTCCACGAGCTCCAGAATCTGCTCTCGATAGTCATACACCGGCAGTCTGGTGGCTTCAACAGGGGGCGTCCTCACTGTCTTCGCCCCCACATGCCCCTTGCCGCGTGCTGGCAGCGGCTTGAACAGCGGCGTCCCGCTGCGTCCTTGGTGTCTCTTCGGCACCGAGGCCAAGGGGCTCAAGTCCCGCGTGCTCCACGGGTCCAGCCCCTCAGCGGGGGCCGGGTACTGGTTCATATAGTCCCTCACAACGGGAGGGAACCACTCCACCGTGGTGCCGTCCAGCGGCGCGGCCGGCAGCCGCAGCGAGACCTCCTGCATGGCCGCGTTCTTCTTGACCTTGGCCACGTGGATGAAGCGGCCGGCGCCCTTCTTGCCCGAGCTCTTGGAGAAGAGTCCGAACTTCTGCGCCATCGAGTGGATGTAGCGCCGCTGCGTGTTGTCGTAGCTGGACGGGAAGCTCATCTCCGCGCGCGCGCCGTCCTCCACCAGCGCCTGCAGCGCCGCGTGGATCTCCATGCAGAAGCTCTCGTCCAGGCTGATGGCGGGCTCCGCCGACGAGCCCGCGCGGCCGCGGCCGCGCTCCGAGCCTCCGCCTCCGCGGCCTCGGCCGCGCCCTCGATGGGCCCCGCGGCCACGTCCAGAGCCTCCCCGAGCTCCGTTGCGCTGCATCTAGGAATCTACAATACTATTGTGAGTTGGATCAATTATGCTTTTCGATTGAATTTTGCAGGTCGGGAGTCTAAAACTTATTTTGTTTTCACCGATGGAACGTTATTTTCTGGATTTTTATCCGGAGCGACCGATCCACAGTACCGACCTATCGATGTTGCCTGTAAGCTTAGTTCGACACAGATCGCGAGATATCGTCGATGTTCCAATATAATGCTGCTAGAGAAACACATTCAGGCCGAGCAATAAGTAGTCGAGTCACTAAACGCTAAACACTACAAACTAGTAGCCAATGGTTACGAAGATACTGTACTAGTATTGACGCCTTGCAGGCGCACGGGGAAGCTCTGGATTTGAGTATAAACGAATGACTAATTTGTTGTGTTCAGAATCGACTCAACTATTTAGTATTAGCTTCTGTAGCAGCAATCATTTGCAACATAGTTAAATATAAACCTCTTCCCAAGGTGTGTTGAGGTCAGTAACATCTCTGGAGTATTGCCAGACGACAACGACAGCGACCTGCGACGGCGACGGCGACGACCAGCTACCGTCACACCGCGGACCGCATCATCACTACATCTACACAATCAACTGCATGTATGCCGCGTAAACGACGGCACTTCATAACCAAGCACCAATGGTTGGTGCTCCGGAGTTTGCGGGGGCTGCTGCAGAGCAGGCACCCTGTAGGGTAGGTGGCAGTTGGAAGAGGTCTGACTAACTACTTGTCTTAATCTAAGCACTTCGCAATCTACTTTGCAGCGCGCAAACATCATAAAGAATTCTTTGACATACAAGCATCGCTACGACATGCCGTGCATGAACGACGACTACGAGTACGACGCTGAGGGTGATGTCAAGATGGCGGTGCCGCAATCTATCTTCGAGGTGACGAGAGCCCCAAGTCTTAAGGTCTGGAGCCAGTCGGCCATTTCGACGTTCCTCCGAGAGCGGAGGCAGTATGAAGGCAAGGTCGCTGAACAGTGCCCCGTCACGGGCGAAGTCCAAGGAACCGTGACGCGAAGTGTGCGATCGACGGTGGAGCCAAGGGTGCTAGAGCATGTGGCCCACTACATCCTGATGAAGGACATCGAGAGCGTGTCAGATGACATGTTGCTCCCGGAAATGAAATGGAAAGTAGGCGCGATGATGAACGACCGCGTCCCCGACGTCATCTTGCTATTCTCACGCGAATTGAGGATGGATCTGTCGGAGGTTGACGTCGAGGCCCGAATCACCAATTACTTCATGACTTTCGACCGATTGATTCAGGACAACGGATTGGCTGGCATGTTGGGCCGAGGTCCAGCTGTCGGCGAGGAAGGCCGACAGCGAATGCAGTTGCGATGCAAACTGCTGCTGAGCAACGTAACGCCGGAGATGTTGAAGGTTGAACTGAGTAGGTTGGTCGAGCTGACTCATCGTGAGGCGAAGGTGAACGATCTGGTCCTGCACGACTTAATGATCGAGCGAGCGACCAGGCAGCAGCAGTACCATCTCATGCAATCAGAGATGAAGCAGAAGGCAGCCCCGCAGGTGAAGGAGTCGGTCACGGCTGTAGGGAAGGTGCAGCAGCGTCCGACCAAGCCGCAGTCGAAGCCGCCAAGCAGCAGCGGTCGCAACCGCAATACTGGGGAGCAGCGCAAACCTCCGCGCGATGGATGCTTAATTTGCAAGGGACCCAATTGAGCTCGAGACTGCCCGACGGTGTCAGCGGAGCAGAAAGCTGAAGTTGCAAAGAACCTGCGCGAGCGTAAAGGCCGCCAGCTCGATCGTGTCAAGCGCATCACGGCCGATGACGAGCCGGGCTACAGGACTGCTGTGATTTACAGCGTGTTGACCGTTCCGTTCTGCCCAGAAACCGGCTCGGATGCGAACATCATTGGACGACCGGTGCTTGAAGAGCTCCGTGGGCTGGTGCCCGACCTGTTGGCCGTAAGAGTTGAGCCGCCACTGCAGGTGATGGCCGCAGGTGGCAACGCTATGGACTGCCATAAACGTATGTACATCGACCTGCAGATTGTGACAGCGGCAGTGCCACTCTGGTTGACGAACATCGATTGTCTGGTGCTCGAGGCACCCGAGGAGGAACTTCTCCTGGGCAGAGCTACTTTGCAGTCCATCGGTGTAGATCTCGATGGGATATTCGAACAGTTGGTCCAGCACAACCTGGGGTGCGAGGCCAAAGCAGATGACATCCAGAGTGACCAGGTCGAGTTGCTCGGCGGTGCCGCCGCCGACGAAGTGGCGACTATGTTACATCGTCTCGTGGACGAAGCGATGGAGGCTGGATTTGACATGGCGTCTGGTGATCGACTACGAGACCTAGTGATGGGCTACTCCGGCGTGTTCCGGTAGTGGTTGAGACACGATGAAGCGGCCGATGTGGAGCCGCTGGAGGTACGGCATGTTCAAGATGCACAGCCTTATCGAAGTAGTGTGCGTCGGTACCCTGAGGCGCAACGGCAGTTCTTGCGCGACTATGTGCGCGAATTGGAGGCCGAGAGCTTGATCGAAAGGAACAACCAGAGTCGGAGGTCTTGCCCAGCGTTACCTGTCGCTAAGCAAGGCACGGATGAGTTTCGGATTACGACAGACTACCGGCCTGTCAACAAGCTGACTGTGGCCATTGCTGGTGCTGCACCAAACCTTAGCGTAGTGGTCGAGGCAGTACGTGGGGCCTACGGTTTCGGGACTTTCGATTTTCACAAGGGCTTCTGTCAAATGCCACTCCACCCCAATAACCGTAAAATGTTCAGCTTGGTGACCGAGGACGGAGTGTTTACTTCAACCCGTGTGCCGCAAGGGGCTAGTGACTCAGCGGTCCATTTCCCGGTACAGATGAATGATGTCCTGAAGGAGCCGCTGTTTAAGAGCGCTCTTGTGTGGATCGACGACGTGCTTCTTTTTGCTCAGACCCCAGGGGCATTTCTGGACAACCTCAAGCAGTTTTTTTCGATACTAAGGCGGCGCAAATTGAAGTTGAACGCCAAGAAGTGCAAGTTGTTTACCCGGCGCGTGAAGTGGTGCGGTAAGTTAATCGATGGTGAAGGGGAGGCTCATGCCCCGAACGGCTCGAAGCTCTCCGAATGATGCCGTTGCCGCCCACCGGCGCCGTTTTGCAGCATTTATTGTGCGCTTTGAACTGGCTGCGCGACAGCATGATGGATTATGCTAGGACTGTGGCACCCTTACAGGAAAAGCTCGAGCAAATGATGAGAGAGCGCGGCCGCCGCAAGTCCCAGCTTAGCGGCGACACACTGAACTGGACCGATGATGATGTGGAAGTTGAATTTAGGAGCACGCTGGCGATGGTTGAGCGATCTTGCAAGCTCATTTTCCCTGATCGTGGTCCAACCGTGTGCATGTTCAGCGATGCCTCGCTGTCCGGCTACGCCATGGTGGTCACGCAGGTCCGCCGTTGGCAGAATAGTGTTCCCGTTGAGGAACAGTCGCATGAGCTTTTGATCTGCCGCGGTGGTATGTTCAAGGGCGCAACTGAATTGGTCTATCGTGGAGAAGGAAGGGTACCCCATTGCGAAGGCGTGTGATGAACTGGACTACATGCTCGCGCGGGAGGAAGGGTTTCACATCTACTGTGACCATTCTAACCTGATAAAATTGTTCTCGCCTGACAAGGAAATGAAGCAACACGTAAAAGGCAAGCTGCAACGCTGGGTGCTGAAGCTGATCGGCTGCAGATACGTGATCCACCACATTGCCGGCGAGGTCAACCTATGTGCCGACAATTTCTTTCGTTGGGGACAACCCGTCGCTGTTGGTGCCGATGGCGCTCTCGCGGTGATGCGGGTGACCACGCGGTCTGCCCAAACGCTCTCGGAGCTGCGTCCTTTGTGTTGCAAGTTCAGGATTCATGCAAGCATTACTTAGCAGTGATTCACGACGAACGAGAGCGACAGGCGCATACACACGGATGCGCACGCTCACATCTATTCAGCCACTAGGACAGGCCGCGCATGGAGCCAGGACTTCTAAGCAGCTTCAACTACTTCACCATCACCACAGAGGAGACGAAGGGAATAGCCCTGCACGTAGTTCGAGCTTCCAGCTCAAACCTCTTTATCATTCTCACTTTTACCTGCTAACCAACCAACAAACTTCAAGTCTCCTACATCGCTGTGCTCCTCAATCGACTTCCTAGCCTTTCATCAGGTTATGAGCCCAAGGACGACCCGCACTGAAGAGTAACGAGACGTCATACGACTCGGCAAGTGTAGAAGACCTCCGATACCGGAAACCTTGGATACGCGATACCTGCCTATCCTGATATCTGCGACGTGCGAGAGCCTGCGACGTGTGAGAACCTGCGACGTGTGACAACTTCAACGTGTTGCACCCGTACCACTCGCAGGCAACCCTCCAAGCAAAGATGAACCCTAATGATGAAATGAAACCACCTGCTCGCCGAAACCTGGATGCCGAGCTCCTGGCAGCATCTGACAAGAGCTCCGTAAAGCTAGAGACGGGCAGCACGGAACCCAATCCCGAACTAGCGCGCTTGCAGGCCGAGGTGATCGAGCTGCGCCGTCAAGCTGCTGCTACCACCAATATGGTGACCGAAATCGAGAAAATGCGCGCGGGGTTCGCTCAGATGATGACCGCGCAACCGATGCTACAGGCCGAGTTGGCTAAGCTCAGGTCTAATGCGACGGCTACGACCAAACTGTACGCTGAGATTGCAAATCTCAAAACTGAACTCCAAACGGCCATGGCCAGGCCAAGCCCTGCACCACCAGCACCCCCTGAAACTTCAACAACGGTGCGAACGACGCCACGGATCAAGGACGTGCTATGCCGCAAATTTAGCGGGCAAGAAGTGTATCCTGGTGTCGGCTCTGGCTTCGAGGACTTCATTCTGGAGTACGAGCAAGCGATAGCTACAGAAAGCCTGCTGAATCAGTCTCGGTGGACACTGCAGATTAAAGCGTCTGTTCTCGTCAACTTCCTCGAAGGAAAGGCTGCACGCTTTTTCCACAGCAATGTGGCCCAGTGGCGCACCGAAACATCAAACTTCAACTATGATGACTTCAAATCCAAATTGAAATCCGAATTTGGCTGTCGCTTGAACCAAGTCCAGCTGTGCAAGCGCTTAACATCGAGCAAACGCCCACAGGACTCGTGGTCCGAATATCTGGATTATCTGAAATACGTGGCTCGTCTCATGAGCGGAGACCACAGCCTAATAATGCTGGAGACGTTCTGCGCGAACGCCTGCCCAGATCTCGCTGACACTCTCATCGCCCGACACGTCTGGATCGGCCCCTACGGATGAGCTTGGCGCGGTGATATGCATGGACTTGAAGACCGATCTTAAACCTGACCGCAATGGCCATCGCCACGTACTTACCATCGTCGATCACGCGTCCAACTACAACCAAGTATTCCTCCTGCACACGAAAGACGAGGCATTCGACAAGTTCTTAGTGTTTGCAAACGACTTCCAGCGGCAATACGACCTCAACATCAAGGTCGTACGTACCGATGGAGGAGGAGAATTTCTTAACTCGCAGTTCGAAGATTATGCGGCTTGCAACGGCATCCACTTACAGAACACCCATCCAGACACATCCGCGTCTAACGGGAAAGCTGAGCGTTTTCACCGGACCCTCATGAACTCGGCCCGAGCTATGCTCTGGGCATCGACGCTGCCGCAACGATATTGGGGAGACGCCGTACTCTACGCGTCCTACATCCGTAACATAGTCCCGACCAGAGCAAACGCCGACTACAAGTCCCCCATCGATGTGCTCACTGGAAAACAACCTCGAGTCTCCCACATCCTTAAGTTCGGATCGAAATGCACGGTGTTCATTCCCCGCAAGACCGGTCGGAGTCTGCAGAAACGTGCCGAGAAGGCCATCATACTTGGCGTTTCGACAAAGCAAAAAGGTTACCGACTCCTGCTGCCACGAACAAAGAAATTTGTGATCAGCCCTGACGTTCAAAACGTCGACAAGTTGGACGTACAGGACCCCAGTACAGCCAAAGTACTCCAACATTTACACGGAGAAAATTCCTCCCCCAACACAGCATGCACGGGAGCATCGGGTCTAGCCGCAGTGCAACCCTCCACTCAGTCAGACCTTAGCCAATCCAGTATCCAAACTGACGACGATGATGTCGGCGTTCCTGAAGATTTCGGACGTCCAATTCCCGCAGGTGTTCTCCGGTGAGTCTTTGGGAGACGTGGGCACGAGGACCCGACTGACTTCGAGCTACCTCAGTCATTTCTAGACGCATTTGCTGGAACTGCCCATGCCTTGATGGCCATTCACGCGAAGGACCATGTGAAAGAACCCCAATCTGTAAGCCAAGCCATGCGCACCAAGAATTGGGCAGAGTGGAGAGCTGCCATGGACAAAGAGCTTGCTGAATTAAACGCAAATGGTACCTGGTAACTCGTCGACGCGCCCGATGGAGCCAATATCGTCACGTCAAAATGGGTCTACAAGATCAAGTTTGGGAGCAACGGAGAGCTAGAGCGATTTAAAGCCCGGTTGGTTGCGCGAGGGTTCACACAGAGGTACGGCGTCGATTTCGAGTCAACATTCTCTCCGGTCTTGAAGATTTCAAGCATACGGTTTATTGTGATGTTAGCCGCGATCTGGAAAGTCAAGCTCCGCCAGGGTGACGTGCCCAACGCGTATCTGAAATCAACATTGGACAAGCCGATCTACCTTAAACCGCCTCCCGGAACGACTAGCGCAAACGACACTCGCGTATGGCTACTTCTAAAGGGCCTCTACGGACTGAAGCAAAGCGGAAAGTTGTGGAACGATCTCATCGACGCATTCCTGCAAGCCCAAGGCTTCCAACGATCCCGAATGGACCCATGTCTTTATTTTCTACGGCAACATGGCAAGCTTTGCGTCTTGGGGCTCTATGTGGACGACATTTTAATTGTGAGCCAGAACACGAAAATATCTGATCTTGTGATGACTCAACTTACCGAGAGGTTCAACATCAAGGACCTCGGCGACGAACGAAAGTGTCTTGGTGTTTGGATTGACTACACTGCAAGTGGCATCGCTGTTCACCAATACCAGACGACTCTCGACTTACTGGCGAAAGTCGGGTTAGACCAATGCAAAGCGTCACCAACACCAATGGAGGTCAACCACCGCTTCTTCGAGGAAAATGGAGAACCATTTCAAGATACTACACTATATCGAGAGGTGATCGGCAGCCTTTTATGGTTATCCAACTTCACGCGGCCGGACATCGCCACGGCGACAAACTGCCTTTCTCGGTTCGTATCGTGCCCAACATCAGCACATTGGAGCGGGGTTAAGCGGATCCTGCGATATCTGAGAGGCAGCGCCGACACCGGGCTGTTTTTCAAATTTGGGAACGGTATTGCGTCTACACTTCAACCGGTCATTTATTCTGATGCGAATTGGGCCGGTGACTCCTCCAGTGCGAAGTCGACAAGCGGATCGGTTCTCCAGATCAACGACATGACTATATCGTGGTCGTCTCGGAAACAAACAACTGTGGCGCTGTCGACTATGGAAGCTGAGTACGTTGCCGCGTGCTCAGCTGTTCAAGACTGTATTGCAATTCGTCAACTGCTTCAAGAGCTCGGGTTGATGCCACACAACACGGCGATTCTGCTCAGGGTGGACAACCAGTCGGCAATAAAATCAATGGAGAATGCTGTCACCACTCAGCGCACCAGACACCTACAGATCAAGTATCATTTCATCCGAGATGCAATTGCTAACAAGCAAGTCCAGGTTGAATACTGCCCGACACAGCAACAACTTGCCGACATTTTCACCAAGGCTACCGATCGTATCATTTTTGAGCAATTGTGCTGCATGCTTCGCCTTACCCGTCATGCTTGAGGGGGAGTGTTGCAAGTTCAGGATTCATGCAAGCATTACTTAGCAGTGATTCACGACGAACGAGAGCGACAGGCGCATACACACGGATGCGCACGCTCACATCTATTCAGCCACTAGGACAGGCCGCGCATGGAGCCAGGACTTCTAAGCAGCTTCAACTACTTCACCATCACCACAGAGGAGACGAAGGGAATAGCCCTGCACGTAGTTCGAGCTTCCAGCTCAAACCTCTTTATCATTCTCACTTTTACCTGCTAACCAACAAACAACCTTCAAGTCTCCTACATCGCTGTGCTCCTCAATCGACTTCCTAGCCTTTCATCACTTTGCAGGACGCGCATTTTGTCTGGCCCACCCGAGATGATGTAGTGAAAGCACAGTTGCAGCACCGTCGCGACGCACCAGATGGAGGGAAAGAGGTTGATGGAGCGGTTGAAGTTGAAGGGCGACTCTGGATCCCCACCAAGGCCAACAGTTTGGTGAAGCGCATCTTCGTGATCGCGCATTGCGGTGCACAGGGAGATCGTGGTGTCCATGTGATGATCGAGCTTCTCAACCGCCATTTCTCGCTGGATAATGTCCGACCAGCAGTCGTTCGTTTTATCAACGAGTGTCTCCTCTGCAAGCAGGTCAAGGGTGGCACACTGATCCAGCGTGACTGGACGGTTGACGGAGAAGTGAGTGACCGTAACGAGTGCATGCACATGGACTATCTCTACCTTGGCGAAAGCTATCGTGAAGCCAAGTATGTGCTCGTGTTGAAGGACGAACTGACCCATTACTGTGAACTGGTGGCCGCGGACTCTGCTGACAGCCAGACTGCGATGCAGGCCATTCTGGATTGGCACAAGAGATTTGGGCTGCCAGCGATGGGGATGTCAGACAATGGGGCACACTTTAAGAACTACGTGATGGAGTGGTTCGCTGAGCGGCTTGGAGTACCTCGCGGTTTTGTGCCGGTGTACTCACCGTGGATTAACGGCACCGTGGAAAGGGTGAAGCGCGATATCCTCGAAGTGTTGAGGGTGATGCTACTCGAGAACCAGCTCGACACCCGCAATTGGGTGTATCTATTGCCTCTGGTCCAAGCCAACCTGAACCGCACTCCCGTGATCTCGTTGGGCAACTGTGCCTCTGTAGAGCTTTTCACGGGGCTCCCAGCGCCCTCGGCGCTTGACTTCGTGAATGTGCCGGAGGACTAGTTGCCGCGCACACTGCTGTTGGACAAGGCCGAGTTTCGTGAGGCCATCGAGGAGCTCCGTCGTAGCCTCCACGGGCTACATCGTGTAGTGCGAGACCAGCGCGAGCAGCGGCGCACGGCCGCCATGGCTCGCTCCAAGGGGACTGTCTGCAATCTCTCGGAGGGAGACTACGTACTGTGGTCTCGTGTGGACCAGCGTCTCCAGGGAGGCAAGCTGCTCGGGCGTTGCGTCGGGCCTTTCCAGGTGGTCAAGGCCCTCCCGCACTCGTTCCTCGTACGCCACCTGCTCACAGGGGCTGCGTATGGTGTCCACGGATCACGCTTCAAGTTCTACCATGACAAGGACCTCGATGCGGTCCTGTTGTCCAGGTATGCTGAAGAACATGGCGTAGAAAACTTGCAGTAAAAGGGTAGCCTTTTTTCAGTTCATATGCAGGTCAGGTCATGTAGAGGTCATGTGCAAAACCGTACGTGTAACTGATGATAATGGCGCAATTACCAAAAAAACAGGCACATATGTATTTAGACGTGACGCCCAGTAGATCACGTGTTTCTCGTAGATAATTCTTCCGAATACTACTACAGGGGTCGGCGTTCTATGCTAGATGACATGGGGCCCTCTGGCTTCTGCGGCTTGGCTGTAGTTGGTGTGGACGGCGCCTTCCCCTGGTAGACTGATAAACCCACACGAATTCGATAGATTCCCGCTCAAACTGCATTTTCAGTCAGGCGAGTACATGGCTTCCCGGCTCCCATGAGAGCTCTCGATACCCAACCCACTGAATGAGATAATACACTCGAACGTTAACCCACCGTTTTGCGTAGATTCGTTCTACCTCGTACAATGGTCCATTCGCACCTCGTCGGGCCCATCGGTTCTGCGCGTACAGCCCACCACCCCTGCGAATTTCTTCTCGCAGTCCACGACTGGTCGATGATTCCGGGTCAGCCTGTATGGTCCATGCCGGCAACTTCATGGGCCGAAACATCACGGTTCAGGCGGAGGCGCCAGAAAGAGCCGTCTAATCGGCGTTGGAAACTTAGAGCATGGCGCTGTCTGGGGTTGAGACGCGGCATCCAGCGAAATACAAAGTGTCGTGGTCACCGAGCAGCATAACACCTATTTGAACCCGTATTTTTAGCCTTTTACGGAAAATAAAAATACACTTTGGTAAAGGTAGCAACAGCTTCTTATAACAAAATTCCACTCATTCTTAAAAATTTGGACTAAATACTGTACCACAGCATGGTACATTCGTAGAGTTACTACTAGTATTAGGAGTCTAAAGCTACGATCATAAAAAATTATGTATGCATTTTTTGGCGATTGTACTAACTTTCTATTGGTTTCGAATTTCTATATAGTCAATGTGCATTTACTTAGTTAGCTGGTATGAATATAGTTCATAACTGCGAAAACGCATATTGTCGTCTAGGATTTAACTATCTAGACAGCAACGGTTCGTCAATACACCTCTCTGTGTAGATAATCCGAGAAATCTATATTAAGCAGTGATCCAGAATATATCATGCCCAAAGCACTTATCCAGTCTGATCTCTTTTTTAATACTGTGTATTTTCACATTCGCCTGAATGATGGACTGCAGTCATTTCCAAATTAGCGAATTGGACTGTAATGCGTGTGCACGAAGCGGTTTGGCGATACGGAATCACCGTGGGGAACAACTTCACTCGAACATATGCAGAGAATCGAGGCCTACTCAGTGAATCGGACCGCCGTAGTCGTGACTCACGCTGGCTTCGCGGGAGTGGAGGACTGAAACTGCGAGCTGCTTGGCTTGCTTTGGACAGTAATGAAAGACATCGTTTGATGGAAGCATGCCCAGATGCTACCTTTCCAGACGGTACCAATGGGATTTTGGATGAACGTAGTCACAAAGGGCGGGAGATTCGACAATTACACGCTTCGAATCTGGTAAGTTGTCAAAAGCTACTAGCAGTATCTGGATCAAACGATATTTCGGCTTCTGGGGAGGTATCATGCCGCACGCTGACAAACGGTGGTGTGGATACCATGTTGAGCGCACTAAACTCTGTTCGTGTAAAGCACTTTCAAGTCGTCGCGAAGGAAGCCTTGGTTGAGCTGCAATCTGTCTACAATCAAGGGAGTTTATGGGGTTCAATTGAATGTGTTATTAAAAGTGTAGAGGCTTCTGTCCAGATCACTCGGTTCTATGATACACCCACCACTCCTGAAGCGACTCTAAAATCAGTTGCCCTGCGACTTGCCGACGTGTTCGCTTACATAAGAGGAACAACAGCATTCGCCCCCGACCCAGTCAGCGAAATACCTTCTTCTTCGTTTTCAGATTTACGTGTTAGCATTGCTCGCAGCAGATACCACAAGACATATTCGGAACTAGCTGCCAATCCTAGATATGTACAACAAAGTCACGAAATCGATCCACCCCTTCTCCCGCCTTTCTACAAGTCATTTGGAAGTATTGAGCATGCCTAACCGCAGATATACAGTACACCATTTTTTTCTAACTTCCAATGCAGTGAATTAATTATCTTTTGCCCCCTCTACGTCGCTACTAGAACTATCATCTTTGGCTTCCACTTCGATATCATTTGCATGTTTGTTTAACTGCACTCTTTGTAGTGTCAACATTTGCAAATGCCTAGAGCCCAGGCGTTGGGGGAACACCAAACGTCTGTGATCGTCTTAGACAATTCCCGACTCCGTTGTCTCTGAGCTCATCGTGTGCGGCAAGAGTTGTTTCGAGATTTGGTGGTGACGGTACGGTATCAGGTTGTGATACCGGACGGGGTAATCGAATAGGTGGGTGCGAGGTATGCCGAGCGCGGCCAAATTCAATATCGTGCTTCCAATTAGCATATCGCCGAGCCAACTTCTCTATGCCAGCTACGAAGTCGGGAAGATTTGTGTGTGTACCTTGAAACATGGCGTTCATTTCGCGGTTAAACCGCTCAAGCGGGTTACTTGTTCGGCTAACCGCGTCTCGTGTAAAAGGCGCAACGTTCCATACCTGAGGGGGTACTTGATAATCCAGGTACGACGGAAATAACGCCAAAATACGGACCACTTCGTAACTGAGTAGGAAATACCGGAATCATCGCATCTTTCCTTGATCGCATTCGTCACCCATGCAATTCCTTGTCTCTCCACCTTCTCTTGAGGTACAACCGTAAGCATGTCAAGGACGCCACTCCGCATAGCAATTTTGCATTCTAGATCTGGAATCCTGTATTTCTTCATCCGTCGTCTACACGCCTGCTTAAAATGAAATAAACAGCCAATCGTATCGGCGTCAGGAAAAAAATGTCTATAGCTCGAATCAACCCAGCTTCAAAGTCGCTTTACACGAATTCGGGATCCATACTATCATCGGTAGCGTCTAAAACATGTCGAATCGCGTTAAAATGCATGGTATATCTCTTTGATGTACCTAAAACAAATGCACACGGATAATAACCGTTCGTTAGTCGGTCATAGGTTGTGAAAACGATACACTGTTTAAACTTCGCTGGAACACATCTGAAGGTTCCGTCCACAAACAAAGAAATTTTCCTCTATTTAAGCATATTTTTAAGCATATTTAGAAGAACGGGATGCCCCCACCCGAGTAGACGTTCTCGAGTCTTGCTATGCTTGTCGAAGTACGAATAATGAAAGAGCAAAAAATTAGTATCGGTTGCTATTCCACCGTCGCTAAGTTCTTGTGAAAGGGAGGAACTTCGATCTGGCCGTAAATTGAACCACCAAATTCCTCTGCTCGCACACGATTCACACGACGAATTACATACTCTCTTGACAGCCCAACAATTGCCGCACTGGCACCTGCAGTACCGTAAAATTGACTCCGAACTAGATCCCAAATCTCTGATCGGCTAATAGTCATCGAAATAGTCAAGCGAAGTACCTCACGTTTCATCGTTTCTCTCACATCATGCTGTGTACTAATTCCAGGTTCTGTATTAGCGCTCACGGACTGGCCACACGTATGAGGCACAAAATTTGTGAAAGCATGCAGACTAAAGATGAATTCACAAACACCTTTGCATGACATGCAGTAGTGACTGCACCGATAAGTCTCCTTGGTCTTGTACTTATTAGCCTGCGTATATTTGTAGCCCCCAATCCACCTCGTGGTTCTGCCTGTACGCCCACGAAAGCTTAAGTCGGTGTCATTAGTCATTTCAGAATTAAAAGCGCTAACCATCGGTGTCTCAAGTCTTCGTCATAACTGCCATCAATTACAGTATCATCTGCAAAATCAAATCCATAATCTTCGTCATAGTTGTCTGCATCACATCCAGCGTCCTCGTCAGGCTCGCTCATGTGGGTATTGGTGCTGCTAATGACTTCTTGTTCAATGTGGGGAGAATTCAGCAAAACTTCAAGGCTAAACTTGGAGGGGGGTGCCTCCACAGTTCATGATGATCCTGTCGGATTTAGGTCGACTAGATTGTGCAGGATTCATAGATGTGAGACTCAACCAAGCTAAGTCGTTCTTGAAGGGATATACCGTTGGGGACTTCACGCGTGGGTTGTGCTAGTCGCTGGCTTCGTAGAATTGGACAGCCTCGTCGCTCTGAGGATCGCTTCATACGGGAGCGACGTCCTGCCATTCTACAAAGCTGGTTATGTGGGTGCTGCCGTTTTGATAGTGACGAGAAACAGGCACTGTTAGCGCGGTGCAATAGGCGACATAACGGACATTATTTAAAGTCAAATAGAAGGAATAGTATAGGTAACGGCCTCTGATGCAATTATGCAGAGGTTCTGCATAATTACACAGAGAATCCCATCTGTCTTCCTATTATGTATTGGCGCAATTACCATGTGTGAAGGCATCTGTGGATTTGTAGCATTACCTGAAATGACC
This sequence comes from Phytophthora fragariaefolia, assembly GCA_030267785.1. Taxonomy (NCBI): domain Eukaryota; phylum Oomycota; class Peronosporomycetes; order Peronosporales; family Peronosporaceae; genus Phytophthora; species Phytophthora fragariaefolia. The sequence goes on along the minus strand of BSXT01000348.1, from coordinate 56,272 downwards.
TGAACTAGCGATGACCTGTTTTGCACTCTTCCCAGTAAAAGTTTGAGGGTCAAAGGGTCGATGGGGGATAAGTTACAAGGGATCGCACAAGATGGGTACAATTTGACCTTGTTACCGTTGAAGTTGGGTGCAGGCGACGGGACATGGCTACAATGCGTTCAGAAACCATCACGGGTGAAGTTGCCACGAATGTGTTCTAAAGGTGTCTTGTCGTCTTGGGACGACAACGACAGCGACCTGCGACGGCGATGGCGACGACGACAGCGGCAGTCACGGCGACGGCGACGACCAGCTACCGTCACACCGCGGACCGCATCATCACTACATCTACACAATCAACTGCATGTATGCCGCGTAAACGACGGCACTTCATAACCAAGCACCAACGGTTGGTGCTCCGGAGTTTGCGGGGGCTGCTGCAGAGCAGGCACCCTGTAGGGCAGGCAGCAGTAGGAAGAGGACTAACTACTTGTCTTAATCTAAATACTTCGCAATCTACTTTGCAGCGCGCAAACGTCATAACATCAACGATATCTTGTGTTCTGTATTGAGCTACACCCTAGTACAACCCCCGAGGATTCTGGTATCGCCCGGAAAGAGCTCTGGATTTACGTTATGTGTGGTTTGATTGGTACTGACTCTATCATATAGAGAAGGAAGCAGCAACAGGGGATTCGAAAAAAATAAACTGTAAAATGGAGTGTTGGCGTGTGCTTCGACACAAACCGAAGTCCGCACAGAAGGTGAAATGACGTGTTCAGTGGTAATTGCATGGTACTAGCGCAGTATGGAGCAGTCGATGGAGCTGCTGTCCGTCGAATCGTGGACGAAATGGTGTCGCTGACCTTAAAACGGATGATGCAACTAGTGCGTTTGCACCTTAGCTGACGCTCAACTAAAAGTGTAATGTGGGTTATTCCGAATAATGGCTAGTCTTGTGACTATCTAACCTTCAACTAACAGAGTCTGGACTTTGTTTGTCTGCTGTCCGTCCGGTTCCTGTCTTGCGGCATCGTCCTGCCCTGTCGCATATCCTGGGGTATCAGCGGGGGCGCGTGTCTAGCCCACCGTGTCGCATCCCACCATCATTCGGACTGGCATCTATTTAAAAAAACTACAAACAAAGCCTTGCGTGATATTTATAACGCGATATGATTGGCCAGATCACTGCCGAGCGTTAGCGAAGGCGGCACCCGCCAGATACTTGCGGGACCAAAAGGCCGCCTTGTCAACGGTGCCAACCGACCACGGTGAGTAGTGCAGCGAGCCCCGCGAGCGGGACGGGGGTGCTGCAACTATAATAATGATTTTTATTAATTTAACACTTAACTAATGTAACTATTAACCATAATAATGAATTTTAATGATTTAACACTAAATAGCGTAACTATTAAACAAGATACTGCAGTGGTACACATACTTAAAGCACTAACATGCATAGGTTTCGAGAACCGGGTAGTGGTTATCATTTTAATTAGTTTAGTGTACGTATACACCGTACAAACGATGAACCAGGGACACGGTTGCCATAGCCATACTCATAGCACTAACGTTCAAACTATAGCACTAACGTTTAGCGGACTGGGCAGTGGTTAAGCGTACACACACGACGACACGATAGACGGTAGACATGGTAAAACGAAAGACACGACGCACGGTGGACACGATAGGCACGGCTTACTCAATAATAGACACGACATACACACCAGACATGATTGACACGATATAGACAGAGGACGATAGCACGACATGTATGGTAGACACGATAGACACATAACCACGGTTGCCACGACAGATACAATCGATTGGATTGACACGAAGGGCTGGGTAGACACAGTAACCACGATCCACTCGACAGTCACATTGAACACGATCGCCACAAAGACACGATAGACACAATAGACTCTAGACACGGTAGACACGACAGATAGTAGATACGATACGACAGACACGATAAAACGAAAGACACGATACTCGGTGGACACGATAGACATGGCACCCATAGACTCCATTGACACAGTAAACACGATAGCCACGACATACATGATTGACTTGACAGACACGATAGGCACAATATACACAGCAGATACGATAGCCACGATAGACACGGCAGATACGATAGGCGATATCCACGGTAGACACGATAGAAATGATTGACCATGTCTATCGTGTGTACGGGTAAGTCACGATAGACGTGATAGACAACGTGAACGTCACAGTATATACGGTACACACGGTTATCAGGAACAAAAATAAACCAACAACAGCCCACCGGAGCGAAGCGGAGGTGGGCTAGCCAGTACTGGAGCGAGCTGGCACAGCGAGCGGAACGGGTTGGGACCCAAACTACACCCACCGCCGCGAAGCGGCGGCGCCCGGCTAGTGTTGAGCCTACAAATGGTCTGTCGCATCGCATAGGCGACACCGGGGCTGACCGATCACTGGAGATGCTCTAACCCATTCTAAGTCCCTTCGTAAAAAAGTACTGATAAATCAGAGTGTAAATCAGAGAATTGTGCTACAGGTACACAAATCCATAAAAACCGAGTCCCTGATTACCGTGGTATGGTCCACCTAATTTATGGCTGCTCTCGCCCCAACAAAAGTAATAAAACTGCGAAAAGTTCCAGCTGTCCAGCGTCTGATACCAAGAACATGGCGCTGGCGCCGCTGCCGGCGGCGTGCGACGCGTACCCGTTCGTGGCGAACATGACGCTGGGCCCACTGGGCATCGACTACGTGCACGTGCACTTCTGCTCGCTGTCGGAGCTGCCTCTGCTGTCCTTCTCTCTGCTGTTCCTGTGGCTCGCCGCTCTCTTCTACTTCTGTGCGTGCTCAGTTCTCCTCCTGCTTCCATCCCCCCCCTCTAGACGACGCTAATGTGTTGTCCCGTTGGCAGTGGGCAGCACGGCCGACGGCTACTTCTCGCCGACTCTGGCGAGTCTCAGCGACCGCCTGCGGGTTCCTCACGACGTCGCGGGCGTCACCTTCTTGGCCTTCGGGAACGGAGCTCCCGACGTCTTCTCGGCTATTGCGGCGTACAGCTCCGGGGTGGGGGAGACGGGGGTCAACGAACTACTGGGAGGGGCCATGTTCGTGTCCACTGTGGTGGTAGGCGGCGTGGCTGTTGCTAGTGCTGTCAAGGTGCAGCGCTGGGCCTTCGTGCGAGACGTGGGGGCTTTGATCGCGTCGCTGCTGCTGTTTCTGCTGCTGGCTATGAGCAGCAGTGGGCGAGAGGTAGGGGATACGGCAGCGGCGGCTCTGATGTTCTTGGTTATGTACGGGATCTACGTGGGTAGCGTGGTGCTGCCAGCTTGTGTGGCGCGGTACAGAGCTGATGGTGACGACATCCGGGATGCGAAGCTGGCAGGAAAGGCGTCACTGATGATCTCGGCGTTTTGGCATGTCCTTTCACCTAGAGGCAAAGATGCTAGGCTAGCGAAGAGCTCGGAGCAAGAGGGACACGCGTACGCATTTGTCACGAGGTCAGAAGCTGGGGTAGATTGTGACAGCAAGAACGATGATGCACAGAGCAGTGCCACTATGCCTGTGGAGCCCAAGGAATTCGAGATGTCTTCACCGTGCGAGTTGGCTGGTCCAAGATTCTCGAGCCGCGTATTTGATGATCATTTTGACATCGAAGAAAATGATTCGTTGTCGTCGCCGCTGATTGCGGATGGTGACCGTGATATCGATGACTGTGACGAAAGAGCGATTCCGGAATGGCAGCAACACCTTCGTTGGAGATGGCGCCTCAAGAGGCGGGTCATCCGGGTATTTTCAAGCAACGAACCCATCTTGTTAAAGCTTCTTTACGTCCCACAAGCAACGCTTGTACTCGTTCGAGATATTACAGTGCCGCTGTTTGATGATGAATCCTGGTCGCGCCCCAAGGCATGCCTATCACCTATTACTGTTCCGCTTTTGGTTGCACTCACTAGTGGCTATGCTGATGTCGACATTAGCAGAGGAAGATTGCCGTATCGAGTGCCGCTGTGGCAAGCTCTTGCACTTGTTGGCTTCTGCGTAAGTGGGGTTACTACGTTCTTTACTCACCGGTCGCATGCGCCCCGATCTCTAAAGGCCTCAAGTCTGCTGCTCTCCCTGGCGTTTATAGCGTGTGTGTGCTGGATATATGCGGTAGCAAACGAGTTAATGGCGCTATTGGTTGCGGTGGGGTATATCACACACGCGAGCAACAGTTTATTAGGGTTGACAGTGCTTGCCTGGGGGAACTCTGTTGGCGATTTCATTACCGATGTGTCAGTTGCTCGAGCGGGGTTCCCACAAATGGCTATTGCTGGATGTTATGGTGGGCCAGTCTTCAACATTCTGCTCGGCTTGGGTCTACCGATGGCTTATGCATTCCTATCTGGGCGTAGCGAAAACCTGTCACTCGACGTGCATGCTTGGATATCGATAAGCTTCCTCTTCGTATCCCTTACCTCATCACTATTGGTGTTTCGGCACAATAAATATCGCTGTCCGGTATGGTACGGCAAGTTCCTTATGATCTACTACTTCGTCTACTCTCTTATCAACGTTGCCATGGCTTTTCGAGTTGTGGTAATGTAGATGACGTTAGTACATTTAAGAAAATCAAACGGCATCTTTAAGCCACTTAAAAACAGGATCTGAGTTCTGGCTAAGATCATCACTCAAATCGTCGTGAAAGCTATGGTTCTTCGTTCTGGCTTCATCGTCGCTTGCATTTTCTTCAAAGGGTATCCGAGATTTGACACGATTTTGCGCGCGGCGATCTGCAAGCTCATGATGTCCTCCAGGAAGGCTGATCAACAACAGAAACATATTGGTCAGATCGTAACAATTTCGTAATATTAAGTGCAAGCACTCTTACTGTTCAAAGTTCCACTCAAACTTGGTGGTGTCTCCCATATCTGCATAGTCACCAGCACAGTTCGTTGTTTCTGTTAAAGACCGTTTGATATAGAGACACTACTTACGTGAGTCTGGTTCGGCGATAGAGGCAACTTCAACCTCATCCCACTCGGGGCGAACGGTTTTTGTATGAAGCGGTCCGAAATCGCCAAGCCATCCATTATAGCCTGCGCAGTATCGTGTGAGGGTAAGTTCCTACCAATTTACCTAGTATCCAGATATGCAACATACTTCGCTTCGATGCCTTGGTACTGCCTTTTGGTTGCTGTTTGGTTCTAGATTTGCAGCCGAGGAAAGAGCCGTTCAATGCTGCGGTGCCATACAATTCCTCTTTCAGGGCATCTTTTCCACGTGGGGGATTGTCAGTAGGGGCACTATAAATCACATACCAAAGCAATAGTAAACAACATGGAAGCGGATTGCAACGAAGTGAAAGCAGCAGCAAACTTACAGCGCAGTTCGCTTTGAAGACGGTGTAAACGGCTCATAATTGCTAAACTTGTCCATGAGTGGGCTCTTCATGAAATCATCCACAATTTCTAACGCAGCAGCACCTAATGAATGCACCAAACAAATTAGATGAGAGGTTGTTTGCGGGGGTAATTCACAGCTGTCCATGTACCTTTCGTTACTTCACTGATCGGCATTTTCTTGGGGCCAAGTTGTTGATGACGCACATCCTGAAGCTCTCTTCGCGCATCATATTCAGCCAACCGAGCGCGGGCTAAAGTTTCTGCCATTCTCTGTGACTGCGTCTTTTTAACGCGCAAAACTTTTTGGCGCTGGGCATTCAATTCGGGCCGAATCTTGGATTGCACCTGCTTGAGCGATCGAGGAACCTGGTGCGACTGTCGCTGTTGTGGTTGGGGGTGCAAAGGGCGTTGCTTCCGCTCCGCCCTCATTAACGCTGCTCCAAACGACTTGGTATTCCCCATGGCAGCACGTGGGCTGCTAACACTGCGTCCTCGCCGGTCCAGCGGTGAAGACACACGCGAGTCAACTGTTGTTCTTCGGCGGCCGTAAACATTCTCCTGCCTGCTATCAAGTACGTCTTCCTCACCACCACTATCACTGTTCTCCTCATCAACGGCATGTGCCTTTCGGTGCGCTTGGCGCACGCACTCTGCAACATACGCTCCAACAAACTCAGAGAATGAAGCTATCGGCAACTCCGTCGCCGGGATCGTAGTGGGGGTTTTCCTCTGGTCCACACGAAGAAACTTGTCCTCCAACTCGCTTCTCGTCGTGATTTGAGATGCCTCCCTGCCCGTGAACACCTTCCACGCCAGATCCACCAGCGGCTTCCCCAGCAACTTTGAATGGAAATCAATCTCGTCAAACGCAGGAGGCAACGAATACAGCGCCCCACTCGCAGCTCCGGTGCTCTCATCCCCCCTCTCAATAACAGCACGAGGTCCACTACAACCTTCCCAAGTTTCAGAGCGGTCTAGCATCACTGCTTCTCCGTCTCTCCACGAGTGCGACGGCTTGGTCCGGATCCCCACGGGCGTGCGCTGCGTCCCTCCCCCCTGTCTGCCACCGTGTTGGCGCGTGTTGCGCACGTAAAAGTCGCGGTTCCTGGCTGCATCGTAGTCTGCAGTCAAAAAGCAGCAGGAAGCGGTTAGTTTCGCGTCCAATTGGTCTGTTCAGTTGCTCGGGCACAAGTCTCGTCCGTGCCCGTGATGGTCCGCAGCTCGTTGCAGCTGATGCCCTTGAGCGAGAACGCGCGCGCGAGGCACTGCACGCCGTAGCAGAGCGTGACCTCGAGGATCTCCTGGTACCGCGCCTTCTCGCCCTCGAAGTTGCGCAGGAACGTCTCCACGGCGCGCGAGCCTCCCGCCGCCATGATGGTCGACAGTTCCCGCCGAGCCGATTCAAACTCAAAAATGACAAAAGAAGGGTGTATTGATTAATTTGTATATTCCCGTAACACGACCACTTCAACATCTATCCGGCCAGACCACCGGTACACTGAACTGAACGGTGTCAAGCTATCGCGGCGGCACCATCGATGTCTTTTGTCTGACTGCAGGTTTTCTCTTCGCTGTCGTCGGGAGCGTCGTCTGTGGTGGTATTGGTGTCCGCGTTTTCGTCCGATAAAGCCATGTCCGTCGCTGCTAATGTGCTGGGTGGGGTGCTGGAGGCCCACTTGTGGACGCACCCGTGGGCCAGTACCGAGTGCTGCAGCTGAGTCTTGAGAAGCTGCATGGGACTGCTCTTACCTGCTGGGCTTGACCGGTGGCCAGTAGATGGAGCGCCTTTGGTGGACTGGGCTAGAGCACTCGACAAGAAATCGTCCGCGGCGGAGCCGTATACCTGCGCCAGAAAAGAGGGATCAGCTCGTACATCCCTTGGCAATGTTTGTGAATGGTTGCAGCCTCACCTTTCGAGCGAGAGGAACGAGGTTCAGAAGCATTTGCACTGTAGTGTGCAACTGGAGGGTCATCGCCTGGTGGTTGCGCGCAAGTAGTTGAGCCTCCAGTTGTGCCTCCTGCCTTTGGTGAATCTCGCTCGTCATCTGGGTCCGTAGCTCCTCCATTTTGACTTGTAAATTGGCTCGTGCCTGCGTTTATGAGAAGGGTAAATTCGTGGTGCTACTTTGGCCGATGCCACATAACACAACGGTTACCTGGTCAACATCCCGAAGCTGCGACTTGGTTGACAGAAGCGTGTGGCGCAAGAGAGACTGCTCCTTCTTCATAAATTCCAGTTGTTCTTGCGCGTGCTTTGTGGGACGAGATCGCCCTGTACCGTCGTTCAGCGCATCTTCCGTCTTCTGCAGCAGTTTTTTTCCAACAAAACCGTGTGACGGGGCTTCGCTTGTCACGAATGACGGTAAAGCAGATCCGTCCTCTACGCGCTGTTGAGAACAAACGACATTGAACTCTACGTTAGTTGTTCTCCAATTCCAACCCAGGAAGCACACGACAAACCATCAAACGATCGATTCCCCAGCGACAACTCGGGTTCACCATAAGAGTTCTCTGGAGTAGGACTCGAAATTCTGGCACGACTTCAGCGATGAGAGGCTCAAGTACAGCTTCAGTGAGTGAGCAGATCAAATGCAGTCCCTGCTCTCGACCGATGGAGCAACTCCATGGAGCTAATCGCTCAAGCAGAGTGCTTCCGGTGAGTAGTTGATAGCTGTATATCAGTTGTACGCATAATAACGCATGAGTTTCAGATCGATGACATACGCTTCAATGCTCACGTACACAAGGCATCCAAACTGCCACATATCGGAGGCCAAAGTCGGTAGAAATTCATCCTTGGCTAGAAAAGCCCTTGCGGCCTCAGGTGGGCAAGCGCTTAGCGCTATTCCGTGAGTGCCAATCGTTCGCTGTTCGTAAAGTTCTCGACTAGTGCTCAAATTAAACAGGCAGAGCCCTCGGTCTTCAAATTGGCCTACATTTTTCAGTGTCTGAATACAGTTTTTTTAATACGCACACAATGAAGTACACACTTGTATGCAAGCAAACATAATCGTACGATATTTCCGTGGACCATACGTGCATCACAGTGCCAGAAAACCAAGCAATTGGCGACTTCGGTTGTGATTGATCGAGTTGCCTCTTCGTCGCGCAGCTTTTCCGCTATCAAGCCTTCGAGCGTATACAGAGGGGCTTCCATCACTAACGCGTAGTCCAATGTTATTGTTGTGTCACTACTCGTATCCACAATGGCGCTATGTTAGCACAGAAATAATGATTTCTCGGTAACATGTTTGCGATAAGGAAGTGGGGTACTGCAATCTTACCCGTTGTGGTCTTCAGGTGCGATGTCGATGCTCCGCAACGTCATCCTCCTTTTCGCATTTTCAAATGTCTCATGCACTGCCAGTGAGTAGTTTGCACTATCATCACGAATCTCAGCCTATATATAAGCCGAACACAGTTACCCCGTTAGCAGCACGGAATGATTTGTAGCCATGATATTACAAAATAATACCGCTGTTTTCAGGCGAAGGAGCATGCTTTGTTCATGGTCCGCAATAGTCCGCGGTGAATAAAACTTGACAAGAACTTTTGTTGCAGTATTGGAATCCATGGCAACATTCGTTTGAACATAAGCAACCTCGGAGCCCTGTGTAAAGCAGGTGCACTGTCCGTTCACGCTCAAAAATTCGTATCGATGGCGATACGAAGCAGGTCCACATATCAGTAACGCGGTAGTTTCAGGAGAGGATGACGGGTTATCAACCAAGTATTGAACGGGTAGCTTAAAGTCCTGTAGAATGAAAGAACAGGTGCAATACTCAAGATAACGATCTGCACTTACGCATATGTCAATTGCAAGCTAAGATGATAGTCGTACCCGATCTGCGATCAATGCTGCACTGGGCCAGCTGTCGAAAAGGACCTCGAGGACCCGTGGTGTGACATTGATGTTACAGCAGAGATGGTGTAGAGGCGTTCTCTCGTCCTAAGGGCAATTCATCGTAAATCAAACAGCTATCGAATGCATATCAACTCGCGTATTCAATACCTTGTCAACTTGACGAACCAGGTCGTGGCCTCGATCGAAAAAGAGCCACAAAAGCTCAGATGACACCGAGTGATTCATACACATATAGTGAAGTGGGGATCGGTCATGCTAAACACCAATCGGTCCGACACCTTCAGCGGTAATGAAACTGCTCAACAGCACAATATGAATTTTCTTACCACATCTTGGATAAAAGAATCTTCGCAGCACATCAGCAGGATCGTCCGTAACAGCTCAGTTGAAATAGACTCGTTCATGCAGAGCAAGTGCAAAGCTGTAGCTCCGAACTAAGCATTGAGAACAATACATCCAACCTCGTCAATTGCTGAACGGTACTGTAGTGACTCCAGCATGATTACAGCCAATGCGTTACCTTATCAGCGTGCGCACACGATGAATTGTTGCTATCAACCGAGAAAAAATCTGTCAACATGTCGACAGTGCAGTTTTCGTTCGAACAAAGAAGGTGAAGTGGTGTCAAATTATCCTGTAAGCGAAAGTGTCAAACGCGAACGACAAGGTTACTGGACGCGTCTTTGAATCAATAAGTAGTAGGTCGAACCTTTGCCAGGGAATAGATGCCCGTCGGGTACACTTGGAGGACCGAGTGCAGTACGTTGCACGTAAGCTTATCATTTTGGCACAATATGTGAAGAGGCAAGTCTCCATTCTGAAAGTAATTGCACGTAGAGAACCAAGTCAGTACCATTCATTACATACTAAATGATGTCAAAACGTACGCTGTCTGGCATAGAAGCTGAATCGATAGCTGCACCTAGTACAATTTGAATGGTGCTTTTATCCAATGCATGGCGCTCACAAATCCAGTGAAGAACAGTTCGCCCCATCTGGCGAATTGCACACCAAACAAGCGTTACCCCCAGTCGCAGTATTCGTTCGACAAGTATCTAGTCATGGTACCAAATCTCGCATCAATGCTATATTGGGGGATCTCTCGAGGATATGACGAAGAACAGCGTTATTTGGTTGAGAATCGACCATCACAAAGCAATGCAGCGGAGTTTGACCCTCCTAAATGATATCAACCGTAAAAATCGATCAGTGTCAGCCCGCAGCAAATATGACTAGAGTTTGCACTCAATGGACTTACGTTATTGATTGTCATATAAGCAGAAGTATCCGATGCCAGCTTGTCGATGAGTCCAATATCGCACGACGAATTGCGACAGAGATAGTGGAGTGGCAAGTTTCCTCCGTTATCTTGCACCAGCGTGAGCTCCGCAAGTGACACCGCGAAGGCACGAAGTGCCTGCACCGTCACACACGAGTTCTCACACAGCGTGTGCAGCGGTGTCCGTCCATTCTGCACATTAAACCAGCAACAGTCATTGGAATTCCCGTCCTTCGTACGAAGCCACTTCTCAGTCCACAAACTACCTTGTCGACACATCGGACTCCCTCCGGATACGTGTTGATCATCATCGTCATTAGATCCACGTATCGGTAGTTCGGCCGCAGCGCGCACACGTGATGCAGCGGCAGCCAGCCGTTCTTCAACACCCCGCGTCAACATGTCACGCATCAGACAGCGAGCAACCACAGCAACCCACATCGCTCGCACCTCGTCGCCTCTCCGCATCACCCCCGGGTCCTTCGCCAGCGCGTCCAGCATCTTCTCCTTGTCCTTCCTCGCCACCGCATCGGCGAAAAGCTCGACGCCCGCATCTTTCCCGGCGGCAGCGGCCGCCAGCCTGCCACCTCGCAGCCTGCTGCTGGTCATCATGGCGCGCATGGACTTGCCGATGGCGCTCGAGTACGCCGCGCCCGACCAAAGCGGCGTCTTGGCGCCCTTGGCCGCGAACTCGGCGTCCGAGGCCGACTCCGGTGCCTCCATCATGTTCATCATGCTTGTCAATTTCGATCTGATAAAAAAGATACCGCGTCCCTTCAAGATCCGCACGATTGTGATTGGTCCAAATTCGTGTCGTCGCTGATGGAGTGGCGACGATGCCTCGAGGCCTGCGCCGCGGCGACCCGAGGCTGGTGTGACGCCTCTGGGGGCTCGATCGAGACGCTGGTGCGGCTGCTAGATCGGGGGGATGTGCTGGTGGCGTATACCGCGAAAGAAGCGCTGCGGAGCATCCTGAGCTGCGACGCAGGAGGACGGAGTCGATGTGTCAATGATGTCGTCAAGTGCGTGGCGTCAACTGATGTGATGGGGGGGGTCTGGGACTGACTCAATGAGATGGAATTGCTAGGAGTGTTGTTGCTATTGCTCCGGACGGTTGGCAACAGGAGGCCAGCGGGTTTCGCTTCCAGCTGCTGCGGCAGCTACTCAAGGCGGAAGCGGAGCGAGAGTCGGGGGAATGTGATAGCGAGGCGGGCGAGGGGCAGGAAGCGTCGAGTCGGGTGGAGTGCTCGTATTTAAAGACGGTATTAGTGGAGGTGCGTGCTGTGGGGAACTTGGTGCACAGCGTGTTCTCTGGAGAACATTCGACGACGGCTACTTACTCAGTTCAGTACGAAGCGTTGGCGTTTATAAGTGATTTCGTGAAACGCCTTTGCACTCTCGAGAATTGCGAAGACGAGCGATTTGTGGAGTTGAGTGAGCAAGTGATGGTGCTTGTGGGCGATGCACTAGTGCCGATGGACTATGCCTTGCAGCCGACGTTTGTATCTTGTGCAGTTTTGAAGTTTATCGGTGACTTCCAGGCGTTTTTGGAGTATTGGAAGGGTCAAGATCGCGGTGAAGAAGACCCCCGCATTCTAACCGTATACAAAAAGTGGCTCGAGTGCTGCCTAACGTGGTTAACAGAGTCGTCAAGCACACCTACTGCGCTGCAGTTACTCAATGACAGTGAGCCTTCAAAGACATCGAGCCAAGAAGCTTTCATAGGAGAATCGAGTCGATACCCATTCTTGCAGCAGTGGTTGTTGGTGCTAAGTCGTATGGGGGTCGCATTTCTGGATGCCCCTACCGAAATAAAGTGCATTGAGTCGCCTTTCCTTTGGCTTGGCCAAATGCAACTACCAAGTCGGCGACAACTTTTTGCGGTACTTGCTGAGCAAGACGATGTGATGATCGAAGTGCTGAAGGGTCTTGTCCGTATCACAGCCCCAGAAAAAGCTATATCGAAAAATCGTAACGGCTGGGTACCACACAGTTTTGCACATCTGACCGATGAATATGACCCAGATTTACTATTTGCCGATCTCGTGGACACGCTGGGACGGGACCATCTCGTGCTGCTTGACCTCCTCGTTTCAAATGGTATGAACAAACACCTTGTTTTATTGTTTGCATCCCATTAACTAGTACATGGTTTGTTTGTTTGTCAGAAACGCAAATGCTCGAATACATGATGCGATATCTCCGGCACCTATGCACTCATTGGAAGGCCAGCAAGCAAAAGCTTCGTAAGAACGAGCGACTTGAAAGCGTGATGAGTGTGATCATTCGACTTCGACTGGAGATCGACAAACTTGTGGCAGCGGATTTGTTCCCGTACGGTGCAGGCCCACTCACAAGACGGTTGATATCGATTGAGCAGTTATACGAAGACTCGGCCGACGATGCAGATCGATTATAAATTATTTTGTTTTAGAAAATTTTCAGTCCGGCCTTTACCGAACTCATCAAAAGTAGTACATGTAAGACATGTGCAATACAAACTTGAACGGACGGATATGAAGTGATGAAAACAGCGGGGGCAGTGACAGCAGTCACCAGAGCATATAAGTCTCTTAAAGCGTTGAATCTTCAACACGAATACCGTGCGAACGGCGGTTAAGCTTGGCCTCGAGCTGGTCCTCCATGTAATGGAACTGCTGGACCATAGTGGGTAGCATGGGCTCTGCAACAGATCAGACTCACATGAGCACAGCACCAGTCTAGTATCAACAAATATCCCCATCCTCTTACCTAACTCTTGCTTTTGACTCCGCAAAATAGCGGAGTTGACTTCATCAGCCACGCGGCGGCGCTGCGCCTGCTCCAGCAGATGCCCAAGCGGAGACTCCGATGGGTTTTTGAACGCGATGACGGACATCGTGCGTTCAATTTCATGAAGAAACTGGGGCTACACATCGATAGCAATACACATAACAATGAAAAACGCTGTTCGTTTTCCTAAGTTGTGCTCTCTGCTCACTCACACTCTTCTGGCCGAACGGCGCGAGGTTCTTGATGGCAAACTGCAGAGCCTCTTCAATATTGTGGGCCTTGATCAGCTCGATCAGCTCCTGCTTGGCCAGCAGGAAGTCCATGCCAGCGTTCTTGTCCAGGAAGTCGGGGTCCATGACGACCAGCTTGCTGCGCGCCTTCTGGACCTGCCCCTTGAGCAGCAGCTGCTGGACGCTCATGCGCTCCTGCACCGACTGCAGGTCCACGTGGGCTACGTAGCAGCATCAGCAACCGCCACAACGCCCCACCCACAGCCCATCAGCAACCACTTCAAGCTGCTGGAACACCGGAACAGCTCCGCAGCCACTCACGTTTGGTGCCCGACTCGCGCCAGAAGGCCTCGGCCACCTCTCGGTAGCCTTTGCCCACGAGGTAGTCCATCACCAGCCGGTTCATCGACCTACGAATGGCATTCCTACGTCAGCTGCAGCCTCTCGCGCGGCAGGTTCAAGATCGAACGCACTCCTTCGAGATCCGCATGCGCCGCCGCGAGCCGCGCTTCTTGCTGAAGTGGCGCTCGTTGGCGGGCGCGTCGGCCGCGGCGCCCAGCCGGTGGCTGGCGCTGCCCAGCGTGATGTCGCGCGGGTACGTCCGCATGCTCCAGGGCCGCCGTGCTCTTCTGCTTGAAGCTGCTTGGGCGCGAAATCCGAACTGGGGTCGCGCTCTTTTTTTTCTTCGACACTCGCGCGGGCTGCTGCCACACAATGTAAGCGGAGATATCCAATGGCGAAGAAGGTCGATTCGGATTGGTTGAAATGATTTGTCGGGGAGGAAGTGTGGACGCATCGGGTACTTCAAGGTTACGTTCAGAACAGAAAAAAAAAAAACGGCCCAAAAAGAACGGAGCGCGGCAATAATGCTGGGCATGGGGCGCTCCTCGACCAGCGGCGCGGGCGGCGGCGAGTTCCACATCGCGTTCGTGAATGGACCAATCAAGTTCCTGAGCGAGGAGGGCGTGCTGTACGCCAGGCTCTTCCACATCGTACGCCTCGCTACCCGCCGCTCGGCGCTGAGCTCGCTGCATCATATCCGGAAGGCGGACGTGAATCTTACGCTACGTTTTTTTTATTTCATCTGTCCATGAAAGGTGGACACCGACGCGGATGGCTACATTGGGGGCGCGGAGGGAGCGACGTTTATCCGTCGCGCAAGGCTGATGAACGACGCCAACCGAGAGGTGCGCGAACAGGGCGAAAGAGAAGAAGCTGGAGGATTCTGTTGACTGAGGTCGTTGAGGTATGTTGCTGGAGCAGATCTGGCGTCTGGCTAGTGGTGGCAAGTCCCAAGAGAAGCTGAACAAGGACTGCTGGTTCGTGGCCATGAAGCTCGTGGCGCTGGTGCAGAGCACCGGCAAGTGCCAGATGCAGAGTCTCTACTCAGGGGAGACCTTGCCGCTGGCCGACTTCCAGCTTGAGCAGCCCGTCGACAATGTGGTAAGACGTGGTAGGGGGTAGTGCGGGCCTGGAGATAGTGTGTTAATGCCGTCATTTAGCTGCCAGAAGAGACAGCGTCAGATTTTGAGCGATCCTTTGAGGTCGCGGTGAGCACGCCGGTGGTTGTTGGGTCGGGCTATTCGCGCTACACGCAGTACGTGATCTCCACGAAGGTATGCATTGGTGTTAAATGAGGGAGTTTTATATATGGAAGTTCTGAGGACAAGTACTGTGGTCAAATTGTCGAGTGCAGACGAACTGCTCACATTTCCCGTGTTCTACTGCACAAGTGAAGCGGAGGTTTAGTGACTTCGAGTGGCTTCATCAGCGACTGTTGATGCACTTTCGAGGTGATGGCTGATTTCACTACTGTAGGCGGTGTCACTGTGATGAGAGTAGCTAAACTACCGAATTTCATGAGCAGGCACCATCATACCACCACTTCCGGAGAAGCGCTGGACAGGAAACATGGACGCGACATTTGTTGAAGAGCGTCGCCAAGCTTTAGAGCACTTTATCGTACGTTGTACCATATAGATGATCATTGCTGTTTCTGCAATTCATATCTGAGCTGAGGTGATTAAAACGTGCACGTGCATGTAGAACGAAGTATGCAGCCATGAAAAACTTTCTCAGACGCTAGAGCTGCAGATCGTTCTTACCGCTAGCACTGAGGTTCGTGTATCTCCATTGGAAGACAAGGTATCCAAGGTCGCACTAACCAGCATGGCCGCTGATCCCGGAAAAAGGGTCTTATTGCAGGGAAAGAGCTTTTGAAGGTGGCATCTGTTGCCGCCGCATATGTCCCAACTCCAGCGTCTGTGAGTTCCTTGTGGAGCTCATTAAAAGACGGTGTGTTTCTGACGTCAAACGTTCAGCAAGTCGAGATCAAGACCGATGATGACTACGCAAGAGTGAGTAAAACGTAAATATGTCTGAAAAGTGCACTTAGTAGTACTAAGTATTAGCAAAATGTTGCTGTCGCTTGCAGATTGGCCTGCACATCGACGAATACGAGAAACGAATTCGAGAGGTGACACGCTGTTCAGATGTCGTTTACGCCGCTCAACGCAGTGAAGGGTATGAGATGTCTAGATTTGGGAGTTATTTGTCTGCTCTGTCCGAGCACGAGAAGAGGGATCCTGACATGAAACAGCTCGCTGAGGTGAGTTCGCTTTGCATGCGAGCGTACTGACACGTTTACTTGGGCAGCAATTCATGAAACATTTGTATGTATTAGGTCGCTGGGGACCATTTTGAGACCGTGTCTAACATTTACCAGGATCAGGTCACAAGCTGCACTGCTGAATGTTGGGACCATAACTGATGCTAACTTGGACCTTGGTGTACTAGCTTGACAAGCTTCTGTCGATGTACGTGTCGATTATCAGATATCAAGCCGGCAAAGTAGACGCTGTTAAGGTTCGAGTGCCTTACATCTCCTGAAGTTGCTTTCAATTATAATGACCAGTGTGTGTTTTGTGTAAAGACCGTGATGCACAATCGCGAATCTGCAATCCACGAGGTCCAGCAAGCTAATGCAAGTATGCAGCGCAATAAAGAGCGGTTTGCAGCTGCACGGGCGAGTAGTGGAGCAGCTGCATCCGCCATGCGAGCTGAGCAGAAAATGGCATCGGTGCGTTGACACCACAAACTAACCTCGTGAACAGTACTTAATAACTACTCGTTTGCTGCAGGCGGAGGATCGCATGAACCAGGCGAAGGAGCAAGTCCAGTTCATTGCAAACAGCCTCAAGGTGGAAACAAAGCGGATGGACACTGGAAAGACTGCCAACC
The DNA here is from genome assembly GCA_030267785.1 of Phytophthora fragariaefolia. Lineage (NCBI taxonomy): Eukaryota > Oomycota > Peronosporomycetes > Peronosporales > Peronosporaceae > Phytophthora > Phytophthora fragariaefolia. The sequence continues at coordinate 39,514 of BSXT01000348.1, read as the reverse complement.
TTAAGACGGCTTTGTTGTCCTTGGCAAACTTGGAGCTTGATTATCACGTTCAGGTAACTTCAACTGTCTTGCTATCACTAGTCAGGGCGCAGCTAACATATTGTTTATATTGAAGTCCCGAGCAGCGTGGGAAGGCTTGCGCTCATTCCTAGAGCTGAGTGAAGAGAAAGTGGCCGAGAGTCGACAAAGAGCTCAGGCCCCAATCACGTATAGGAAACCAGGAGAGAAAGACTTAGGTCAAATCATTGGACTACTATGAGAGGTTTGATTTTTCTACTAACGTAAGAAATGTAGAATGCGCTTTCAAATCACGCATTTACATATCCGTCGGGAAATCTGAGGTAGCGTCACTACTAACAGGTGTGTCTACAGTCTCTGACGGTTGTACTTCTTGCTGAGTTGTATCTGCATCCGCGACATGGCTGTCTTCGTTCTCATCCTCGTCGTCGTCGTACACGTGATCATCCATTGCTTCGTCATCATCATCTTGGCCGGGTGCATCAGTGCCTTCGGGATCCTCTATATCTTGCTCTCCGTTATCCTCGTCAACGTCTGTGGAGGGGCCTAATGAGTGGAAGCTCATGTCGATTATGCCCCCACCGTCTTCGAATTGTAGACCGTCAAAGATTTCCAGGTCCTCGTGGAGACTCATGTTTGTAAGCATGTCGTCGTCATCTTGCTCTTTTTGCTCACTGGTTGCCACCGCTTGATTTTCAGATTTGACGTCTTCCGAGTCAGTCGCACCATCTACAGCCCCCTCCTCCTTCTTGATTAAAGGTTCCTCACTAAGCGAAGCTGCGTCTTGCTGGACGGGGTGAACCTCCTCCTTAACAATGACTTTTTCATCATTGACCGAATGCGTTTCCGCTTTAACAGCCTTGTTTTCTTCAGCTGCCACTACTGCTTTCGTCTGAGCTTCAAGTTTCTGTACGTTCATAGAACGGTGGTACTAGTCAGTCCCAATGATACAAGAGACACAAACCATTTGATCCATCCAAATAGAACTTGTACCTTCGCTTCAATAAGCTGCTTCATCCTTTCAGTCATTAAAGATTCGAGGGAGGAATTACCTCCTTTCGGAGCAGTTTGTCGCTGACATCGAGAATCACAAAGAAGTCAGTTGGCGCTTCAAGGCTGTGGCTGTACACATATGCACAACGATTGCATCTTACCTTATACATTGCCTCAAGGCGCTTAAACTTCGCTGGTGTGTTAGTCTTCACAGTCGCCCCGGAAGCAAGCAACTTCAATTTCGCCACATCTGAAGATTGTTTTGCCCCGGCTGTCGCGGCTGATGGAAGTTTTGGCGCTGCATTCCGAGCCCATTTTTCCAAGATTCGTTGGAACTCGTGTGACATGGGACCGTAACCTCGAAAGTCCGGAGTAAGGAGCGCCCTGGTGGAGTTTGTAAACACCCGGTTATGTCAGTACATCAGCATGGCCCCCGGATAAGTGTGCACTCACTCTTTATGTTACTTACTTCGAGCATGTGACCGTAGCTTTATATTGATCCACTGTTGAGCCATTCATTTTGCACCAGCTCCCATTGGGTAGATGCTTGAACAGCAAGTACCGCTGAACGGAGTCGATCATGGGTTGATTCTCGGTACTTTTTGCATGACCGAAAAGCCTCATACATTGAAGAAACTTCCCGACAACCTCAAACTCATTGTTGATCATCGCTTGGTTCACATAGGCTGGGTTGAAAATGATGTTGACTTCTGGCACGAATAGGTCTGGGTTAAGCTGCAGCGTGCCGAAGTTGCTCATGATTTCCAAAAAGCCGAAAACCATCCGAAGCCTAGCAAACAAAACACGGTTAGGAGACGCAAATTGTAAAAGCACAGAAAAGAAAAAAATAAAACGCGTTACTCAACTGATCCGTAAACTGTTCCCAGATGACACCATCAGCGTCAAATGGCCGGAGCCCTTTGTACATACCCCGAACAGTATTTGTGTGGGCGAAGACATCTAGCGTTGATGCTCCAAGTGCAATTCCAACTTGTTCTGCAAGGAGGACAAAAAGAAAATAAGTTGGAACATCTGCAATAGGCTACACTGATTTGGCTGAAGGATGACGTCACTTACCCGCGTAGAAAGCAGCCAAAAGGGTGCTAATATACTTCGTGAACACCGATGGAAACACGAGTTTGTGGTGGCAACGCGAGCACGTGTCGATTTCAGGCGCGTTACGAATCCCGCAGATGGCGCAAAGACTTGAGCAACGCACAGTTGGACTTTCGATGGCAGGGTGCCATCCAAAGAAGTCGGTCACCGTGAATTTACGCGCCTTCATTAGCTCGATGACTTTTTCGTGTAGACCATGAGCAATGCATGCTCTCTTTAGACTGTTACACATTGATGAGCACACATACTTAGTGCATTGCGCAGTTGTCTGTTGGTGTAAGGCGCGTTCGTTACCTGTACAAGCCAATCATCACCGTGAAAATTTCGCGGACGTTCAACATCCACTTGCCCGCACTGGCAAGCTTCTCTCGTATCCAGCGCTGCAAATAACATCAGTGGAGTATAGTTAATAGTTGCAAGTGAGAAATATTGAGACATCACCAGCGAACACCTACTTGTAAATACGGCTCGACAAACTTTTCAGCAAACGGTTTGATTGGATAGCCTGCAATCTGAAACAATACACCAGGGTTAGTCTGGTTATTTTACCACGATGCTTAAACACTCTTACCGAACCAATTTCTCCCAGCCGTAGCGAAGCTAGATGACCAAACTTGTCAAAGTTCATATTACTGTTGGTCTCCAGGTTTACGCATAAGATCGCCCTTCGAACCTGTCATACATCAAGCACCAGAAATATCAAAACTTAGCGTAGGTGCATACTTTTCTCAAGTAGCTCGTCGTACCGATAGGGCATTTGGACCTCCCTTCGTCAGATCTTCAGGCGATGCGCGATTCTGTTGCACGATGAAGCAACTTCCACAAAGTTGTCCAACTGTCCGTTGCATCACCACGATGACATGTGTAAGTGTGGGAACCAAGCACCCACTGAATGCAAAGATCGTACCAACAAACGGGAAAATGGCATCCTCGCCCATGCACGCCGGGTGAACATGAAGAGCGCAACCACCATTGCACGTGAAGAGGTCCCCTTTCTTGCCGCAAATGACGCACGGTTCTTCCGTCTCGCTCGACGTCACAGGCACCACAGGAGCGACAGGAGTTTGTATTTGCTGCTGCGGCACCGGGTTCTGCACCCCCGTCGGCACCGGAGCCTGCTGAATCGGCGCAGGGGTCGCGCTTGAACTGTTCACCTGGAAGCTCGCTCCCTGACTTCCCAGCAACGACGCCACGTGAATGTTTGGCCCCGGAGTCGCCTGCACCTGCGGTGTCTGCTGCATCGCCATCGACGTAGCGCTCTGCTCCATCGCCGCCTGCTGCTGTTGCTGCGCGTTACGTCGAGCTGCTGCACCTCACAGCACGCGGTTAGTGATCCATCGCCTGTACATGAGCCAGCAGCGGTCCGAGGCCGTACCCATGGCCGCCGCGAACTGCTGCTGCTGTCGCTGCTGCAGCTGCATGTGCATGTGCTGCTCCTGCGTGGTGGGGACGCTGGGCGCCATCGCCTTCATGGGCAACTGCAGCGTCTGCATCATGGACTGCGAGCCCGTGAAGAAGAGGTTGGCCTGCTGCTGCGGGCTGCCGAACATGGACATGGCGGAGGCGTCCGCCTCCGTGCGCATCTGCTTGGCCGCCCGCTCCTCGTCGCTCGCTTCCGCCGCGCGCTTCTGCATGGCCGCGTCCCCGCCCCCGTCCATCTTCGCGAATGCGCCAAGAGGAAGAGTGTGGGTCTATTTGGTGTGTCGTACGCGCAATATGACGAGGCGAAGGCTTGGTGTGTCGTACACAGAATACGACTAGACAGAGGTTTCACAAGGTTCTGGACAATCATGCGCATTTTGTCGAAGATCATCGGTCCCGATGCTCTCCAAGGTGACAACGCTCGTCAAGGTGGCGCGGCTGCCGCTGCGCAGCACGCGCGCGCTGTCCACGGTGGTGGACGACGAAGTGCGCAAGTTCAACGCCGCGTCCTCGTGCGTGGGCTCCACTGCCGCAGCCTCAGCCGTAGATCTCCGTGCCTAAACGTGCCGTTTGTCGTCTCCTGTGCCAGCGACTGGTGGGCGCCCAAGAGCACGACGGGCGTGGGGCCGCTGCATCAGATCAACCCGGTGCGCGTCAAGTATATCCGCAGCTACGTGATCGAGCACTTCGGCCACACGAGCGACGACGACCCCACGCCGCTGCGCGGGCTGCGCGTGGCGGACGTGGGCTGCGGTGGCGGCATCCTGTCCGAGGCGCTGTGTCGCATCGGCGGCACGATGGTGTCGGTCGACCCTGGCGAGGACAACATTGCGGCAGCAAAGAAGCATGCGGCGCTGAGTCGCCACACCAGCAGCATCGACTACCGCCGCTGCTCGTCCGGTGAGATTGAGCGGTCCTTTGGTAGTTGAGGCTGCGATGCTAAGCGTTGTGCTGCTTTGGGTTTTGGTCACGTTGGTGAAGATGATTTGGTGGCGCAAGGCGAGCAGTTTGATGTGGTCTGCTCGCTGGAAGTCATTGAGCATGTATCCAATGTGCCTGCCTTCCTGCACTCTCTGACGCCGCTTGTGAAGGTGAGCTTGAATTGTGAGCCGCTGCTGCGATCTTGGTGTACTGACCCAGCTGGCTGTGAACCTACCTTTTGATATCGTTGTTCGGATATAAAGCCGGGGGGATTGTTGTTCCTGTCATCGATCAACCGCACAGCGCTCTCCGCTGCGCTTGCAATTGGCGCTGCGGAGTACGTCATGCGAATCGTTCCTCCAGGTATGACATGCGCGAAAAGTATTGGCAGCTCATCGTTTGAAGTTTCATGGAAGCTTATCATTGTCATTGTCATGTTATCCTGGTTAATCGATAGGAACACACGACTGGAACAAGTTTGTGAAGCCGAGTGAGATTGAAGCCGAGCTGAGGAAGGATGGTTTTGCTGTTAAGGACGTGGCAGGCATTGTGGGTGATCCGATCTTCCGTAGCTGGCGTATCCACCCCACGTGCACCGATATCAATTACATCATGTGTGCGTCCAAACCTCAAGAGTAATTAGCAGTAGAAGGCAACACAAGGCAGGGATTGATGAAAACGCCGCCATTCGGTGACGTTATATTTCGGTTATCACCGTGAAATACAAGTCATCTGCTGATTGCTCGTGCCTGCTGATTAATCTATCGCTCGTCTTCTATCTCAGTCCCACCCTTTTCACCTCTGGAGGTATCGTCGGTGCGTGCATTGTAATATCGTTGAGCATTCCAGTACGCCGCGACTAGTGCTTCATAGCGCTCGTTCTTTACAAGAGAGAGCTGCAGGTCATGATCGTCTAAGGTCGCTTGATCCTTTAGCATTCGGTGAAATAATCGATCTCGTGCAGCTTCACTCATCGGCCAATTTGATTCCACTGCAAGACTTGCAAGTTCCTTCCACTGGTGTTCCAATGCATCTGAAAATATTGTGTCAGCTCATCAAACAGCAGCAATAATACTAGAGTCGTATAAAAGGATGCTTACTCTCGCCACTAAACTCGACATGAATGTGCGTATTGCTGTCTTCTCCGGCATTTATTCCGGCGTTCGTTTCCAGCTCCTTCAGTTTTTGTCTGCTCCACCGCGTACACGGCAATTGCGCGTTACGAATCAGTGCTATAAGCTCCAGTAAAATAGTGGGGCAACACTCACCGAATCGTTCGAAACGCGTTCATGGATATGAATACGACAGGTATTGAAGTCAGCTGGACCGCAACAGCAGCAGCAAGCGAACTAGCTGCATGCGGAAATCGTTGATCGCCCATGATCACTCCTGCTGGGCGGCTTGCTTCGATATAAGCTAATTGTCGTATCAATGAGCATCCACGAGAGCTTTTAGGATCTCGCAATCTGACAGCGATGAAAGTTTCCGTCGTTATTCCCAGACGATAAGTTGCTATCGGTGATATTCTCGTGGGGTCTGACTCGCACGGGTTGAAAACACGAGGGTCTGGAAATATGAGATCATGTCTACCGATAGGTAGATTTGCCCCAGCACTGCTGCCGACTGAGCTGTAATCTGCAGGCTTGAGAAACTCGTACGTATCGGCAATTAGCTCTACTTCTGCTGACGTTGCCACGGATATGGACAGAAATCCAGCACTAGCATCTTCGATGAGAAAAGCAGCCGATCGACGTAGAGGATCACTTTCTCCTGGATGAACCGCAAAGCGGTCAACCCCACAAGCGGCGCTGAAAACGAAGCGTAGCTGCTGACTTTCGTCGGGGCGCACAGCTGCCATTTGCTCTAGCAAACGCGCTCCAGAATCCGTGGATACCATGACCAGCGGGATGTTGATGGTGTGTGGTAATGACGATGCTGGCGGAATGCGCACTCGCATAGGCTTCTCACCCACTCGCTGGATAAAAACCACGCCCTTGGCCCCAGCTTCATCCGCCATGGCTGCCTTTTGGTGCATCGGGCACCCAAACACACTCTACACCAGAAGCTCAGACGTGTACAAAGTAACGATATGACAGCAGAAGATGGCGTACCGCGACGAGCACGTATTTGTCGGTGACATTGATCGAGAGAGGGGAGCACGCATCGAAAGGTCTAGCAAGAACCAGTTTTCGGAATGCACAACTAGGCGGTGAACCATCCGAAGACAATACTGCGTAGAGCTTGAGCTCAGTTGTTTTGTCACCTACACTCGCCACCTGAACAAATGCAAGTAGGGCACAAAGGAATTTAGTGCCTCACGACCACCAAACACCGACCTTTTCGTGATATCGCACCACATAGTCGAAGGTTTCGTCATTGGTGGGGTCATAAGTAAATGCTGACCCAGTTGCTGCTTCAATGACGCTCTCCTTAATAGCCGCCGGTGGGGGGTGGATGCAACGACCGTCGTGAGTCTGGAACCGCAAGGTGCGCGGCAGTGTTGCTGCTTGCAGCTCCCCTACTGCCTTCTGCAGTCCATAGCCCTCGAGCGACATATCGTTGACAGCGATGAGGCGGTCACCAAGCTCTGCTAGTCCCGAGGCTTCCACAGTTCGGCTGCGGCCTTCGGAGTCCGCAACAAACTCCAAGACCTCCAGTTTCTCGCTCAGTCGCAGGCCGAGCGGCGCGCTTGTTGCGACTACGACCGCAAACTGCTGAGCTTCCGGTGAGCACTTGCTGGCAGTCGCCGCTTGTGCGCCACTCGCATCCGCGATGATGGCCCCCAGAACGAGGAGAAGCGGCAGGATCCAACTGAGTGCAGAAGTTATGCTTGTCATCGCGATCTTGTCAAACTTGAAGTGGACGAACGTGAAAGGGCGTCAACAGTGTGTACATGTAGCAATGAGTTTCTTGTCAACACTATCTCCGATATGATCTTCACGAGTAAGCTCCCTTCGCCATGTTATTGCCTATGCGATGTCTACTTTTCTAATTGATGAGGGTGGGAAGATGGCCGAATGAACCTTAGAATTCATTCTCGTGAGCCCATAGCTTGAAGGTGCGATCGAAACCGCATGAGACGACGTGCCTCTCGTCTGGAGCGAAGTCAGCCGACATTACCTTGCCGTCGTGCCCGCGCAGCGTGGCCATCAGCTTCCAGTCACGCGTTCGCCACAGCTTAATACTTGAATCATACGATGCACTCAGCAGGAGCTCGCCGGATCCCGGCGAAAAGCGTACGTCGCTCACCAGATTGCTATGGGCTGGAAGCATGTACGAGCACTTCTGTTGGCGCAGATCCCAGATGCGAACACTGCGGTCGTCACTACCCGAGGCTAACTGCACGCCATTGGCAGCAAAGTCCATCGACAGAATTTGCTTGGAGTGGCCTTGCAGTGGTAATATCGCCTTGCCCGAACGCAAATCCCATACGCGCCCATTACCATTCAAGTCACCGGTAGCCGCGAGGGCGCCGTCCTTTTGGAAAGCGATAGCATACACCTCCTTGTAGTGTCCCTCCTGCAACAATAGCTCTTGTGCTGTTGCGACGTCCCAAAGTCGCCATGTGTGATCAAAACTCGTTGTACCCACGTAGTTGCCTAGCGGGTGGAAGGCGACCTTACCCAGCCGCGCTTTGTGCCCTTGCAACACAGCCAACGGCTCGTTGCGTCCTGCACTCCAAAGCCTGGCCGTGCTATCAGCAGAGCCACTGCACAGGCACACCGAGTCTGCTCCGTCCGTCATTTCGGAGAAGGTATTACTCGGATGCCATGCCACACCAGTCACGCGGTCTTCGTGTCCGCGGAATACCTTCACCTCAGCAGCACTGCTAGCATCCCAGACCTTCACAAGGCTACTCCACGAACCAGTAGCCACATGAACGCCATCAGCGGAATACCGCACATTAGCAAGCGGTCGCACGTCGCCGTTTTGGCTGGCAATATTAGCCATCCGAAGTGCGGTGGCGTACAGCTCTGCAGCGTGGTGATCCATTGCCCTTGCTCGCTCTCCGGCATCCATCTGCTTCTCCTGCCGCTCTCGCTTCAGCCGCGCGCCCACAGCACTGGTCGCGTGGGCGAACATGGCAGCTCGTGCATTCTTGAGCTCGTTGTTCTTGATCGGCACGTAGAAGAGTTGGTCCTCCTGGGGCTTCGTCTTTTGGCCAGCCGCGCCCTGCTCCCTTGCCGCATCCCCCTCCTCCGATGCGGCGGTATCAGCGCCAGCTTCCTGCTTCTGAATATCCGCCAGCACCTGGTGCACGAAGCCCGTCTCCTCGGCCTCCAGCTCCAGCCGCGACAGGATCGCGCGCAGGCGCTCGCGGCGGTCCGCCGGCCGCTCTCCGAACAGCGTGATGGGCTCGCTGAGCTGCCGCAGCCGGCGAATCACCTCCTCGACGCTGGTGGGCACCGCGATGTTGCGCGCGCGCTTCTCCGCCTCGATGCGGCGCAGCAGCTGCGCGTGCTTCTCCTGCGCGGCGCGGCTGCTCTCCGACAGCTCCAGCACCTCCGTCTCCACGTTGTCCGACACGTTCACGTTGCCCGCGCGGATGGCCGCCTCCAGGTTGCTGGCCATGCGCCCGCCGCGCACGCTGCTGGGCACCATGTCGCCGGCGCCGGCGCTGATGGCGCCGAAGTAGATGCCCTTGCGCTCGCCCATGCTCGTGTCAATACCGGTATCCATCGCTTTTACCGTGTGGCGGACTCTATCGCTACTTAGAAAATACTTCTTATCGACACTTCATAACGTCACTTTTAGATGGCCATTTCACACGTCAACACATCTTGAAGTGCACGCATGGCGAGTCGGCAGGCGCTCGTGGGGGCGGCGGCGGTGGCGGCTGCAGCGCCGCCAGCCTTCTGCGGCGACGACGGGTGGGTGGAGAGGCATCTCCGTGACCGGGATGCAGAGCGCGCGCGCCGGGACAACCCCGACGGCGGCTTCACTGCGGTGGAGACCGTGAACTTCGACCGCGCCGAGTTCACTCGGAAGATCCACGTGCGTGCCTGGAAACTACGGCGGCAAAGCTTCATTAAGGGCGTGGGGGTATTAAGTTTGCGTTTCTTTGGTGTGAGCAGGAGTTCCTCGACGCCGACGTGAGCGACGGCTTCGTGATCGGGCTCAAGCGTCGCCGAGAGTTCGCGCTCCAGCTGTGCGACGACTACAAGAAGTTCACGGAGGTGCAGAGGCTGGAGCTCGTGCTGGCCCTGGCGGTGGATCTGGGTGTGCGAGATCTGGCTCTCATGATGAAGACGCTACCCTCGATCAAGCGCTCCGGTCTGGTGCTCAACGTGGCGGCGGCTGCGTTGGGCTTCAGCCGGAAGAACGACCCCAACATCTCAAAAAGCGTCAAGCGTGGGCTGGTTCCGCTTGCGGAGCAGTTCTTTCTGCTGGTCGGCACAATTCAACCTGGGCCGTTGTTTTTGCTCAACTTACGAGTGGATTTGGGGATTTTGATTGCCCGCCACAGAGAGAGACTACCCAAGTCTAGTGTCGAGGCTCTGGAGCTGCTGGATTTAATCATGCGCGACCTTTTCGCCACTCAGGGGAGCATGCGCTTTCGTCGCATTGACTTGTCCTCCGAAGACTTGGCTGCGTTTGTGCTGAAGAACGAGCGAGTGCATCAGATTCGAGGCTGGGCAGATCTACAACGGCGTCTAGTTGGCCAGCAGCGCTATTGCTTTGGACTTTTCCACATGCATATGCCAAATGCGCCACTGGTATTTGTACAAGTGGCCGTGACGAACCACCTCTGCAGCGAAATTACTCCAATTCTACAGGAGGAAACGCCAGTCGTGAAGAATCCATCGCACATCATCTTTTACTCCGTATCAACGTCCAACACAGGACTCCGGGGCTTAAACATTGCGAGCCACTTGCTATTTCTCACGATCCAGCGCATGACCAGTATGTTTCCGGAGTGCACCACGGCGGCAACGCTATCACCTGTGCCAGGGTTTGCTCGATGGTTCAAGGTAGCTCTCGCGGATGGCGACCAGCAGTCACAAATCTCCCCGGACGCAAAGAGTTTAATGAAAAACCAACGGACGAATGCCTCTAAGCTGCAGCGTTTGGAACCGCCGCAACGAAGCTTCTTCACCACGGAGCAAGCTCAACGTCTTACCATAAAGTACGGCGTGAACCAGTTGGTTTTGCACAAATGGTTACTGAAAAAGATCAACGACCCCGAGTGGCACAAGGACGCCGAACTGGTGGAAAACATTCGCGACGTTATGGTAGCTGCATGCGCTCGGTACATCCTTTTTGCACGGAAACACGATAAAATTATGGATCCAGTTGCTAACTTTCACCTGCAAAATGGTGCTCAAGTTGAGCAAATCAACTTTATGGCTGATACAACTCCGTCAGCGCTGTCATCTGCGCTCGGAATGATGATCAATTACCGCTACTGCATGCCTTCGATCGATGTCACATCGCTTTCGTACAAGCGACAATCCTTGGCTGCAGTATCTCCAGCAGCAGCTCGGCTTGTTTGGCCGACGGAAAGTGTCATTCTGGATGGTACGTTGATGCTTCCAGTTTTTCAATTTTGCTTACTGAAGGAATTTCTCTAACACTTTCATATGTTCAAGAAATCGAGCGGTTAAAAGAAGAACGCAATACACCGCTGTTCGCTAAGGTTTTCAAGGCTGGCGAGGTAATTAGTGCACGTGGATCGTTACCCAAGGCCATTTACTTCATTGTGTACGTTGCCATGCTCAGTATTTGCTGTTCTTTTTGAATGAGTAAAATCTCACTCATGTTGAACTACTGATGCAGGTCCGGAAGAGTACGTGTGTTCTCTGCCCACCCGTATAATTTGAACGAGGGTCAAACGTTTGGCGAACGCGAGTCGCTGAATGATGAGCCGGTGGCATTCACGGCCCGAGCAGAGACGGTGACGCACCTGTTATTGTTGCCGTACAATGACGTCAAGGCTATTCAACGTGAATCGAGTGCGCTGCGTGACTACGTTGGTAGCGATCCGCGCGTGTGGCAGCAACAACTTTACATGTCATTTCACGGGAGTAAGCTGTAGTGAGGTTTAGCGGACACTAAATATGAGATAGGGAAACGTGAAGCGAACGCGCGCTACTGAAGTATACTACACATAGGTTCTCGAAAGGGAGCGAGATATGACCGGTAACGATGCTTTGTGCAATCTAGTCGCATTACTTTTCAGCCTTGGCAGGCAGATCCTCCAGGCGCAGTGTTCCCTCCTTAAGCATGGCGATCTCGGCGCGCGTCAGGAAACGCCCGCCGGGTCCACGCGGACGGCGCATGGCGTGCCTGTGGCGCGACTGGTGCAAATAAGCCTTACGTTGGCGAAGGTTTCCGAGCTTCGCCTCGAGCTTCGCGCGCTGCTGTCGCCGCACCATGATGCGATGGTACTGCTTAGCGTTCACGTAGACCGGCTCCTCTTCGACAGCGTCCGACACCGTGGGGGTCGTCGCTCCCTGGGTGGTCAGAGTATTTAACAAAGGCGAGTTCAGCTGTAACCCACCACCAGCCAGCAGAGCAACAATGCGAGCAAACACCACCCAAGCCCATCCATTAGAGTGCCGAGACACAGCAACTTGACAAGTCGGTCTGCACGTACCAGGAACTGCGGCATCATGAGCATCTGGTTGTTGTACAACTGGCGGAGCTGCTCGTTGTTCGGCTGCTGCTGTTGCTGTCGGTGGAAGGCACAACAAGCGTCAGTACTGCAAATTCTCGACTCCATTGCCCATCCTAGCGACAGACCCGCAGCCTTACCATTTGCTGCAGGAACTGCATCTGCTGGCTGTGGTAGAGCGCGATCTGCGCGGCCTGCGCTTCGGTCAGCGCCTGGGCCTGCTGCGTCTGCTGCTGCTCGGCCTCGGACAGCTCCTGCGTCTGCGTGTGCGTCTCCAGCTCGACGGATTCCATTGCGGCGGTGCCTGGTACCTCCCACAGCGGACGCCGGTGAGCCTCACTGCGTGCACACACGTCGCAGACACCTTGAAGAGCGTCTGACGCACCTGAGCTCGGGAATGGGCGAATGAGCGCGACTTGAGGAACTTTCCTGGCAATGATTGGACGGCTGCGCTGGCTCCAATGAGAATTGCCCGGTGTGCGCCACACGAAATACCTAAAACCAAAAACCTGCACGAAAAACATACCCCTTCTATCCCGTTCGTACATCGTATAAACCTTGACCGTTCGAGCCTGCCACGTAGATCGCCCCCTCCGTCATTGCGAGCGAGCTCAAGGGGGAAGTGAAGGAAGATCCGCCGTATCCGCGTCCGCATCCTGGGGCCATGCTGACCAAGTTCGAGTCCAAGAGCAACCGCGTGAAGGGGCTGGCGTTCCATGTGAGCCGGCCCTGGATCCTCACGTCGCTGCACAACGGCGTGATCCAGCTATGGGACTACCGCATGGGCACGCTGCTGGACCGCTTCGACGAGCACGACGGCCCCGTGCGCGGCGTGGACTTCCACCGCACGCAGCCGCTGTTCGTGTCGGGCGGCGACGACTACAAGCTCAAGGTGTGGGACTACAAGCTGCGCCGCTGCCTCTTCACGCTGCTGGGCCACTTGGACTACATCCGCACGGTGCAGTTCCACCACGAGTACCCGTGGATCCTCAGCTGCAGTGACGACCAGACCATCCGCATCTGGAACTGGCAGTCGCGCTCCTGCGTGTCCATCCTCACGGGCCACAACCACTACGTCATGTGCGCGCAGTTCCACCCCAAGGACGACCTCATCGTCTCGGCGTCACTGGATCAGACGGTCAGGGTCTGGGACACCACGGGCCTCCGCAAGAAGACGGTGCGCGGCGCTCCTTCGTCCATGGAAGACATGGTGGGACCCCCCACGTCGCGCTCCAACAACCACGACATCTTTGGCGCGAGCGACGCCATCGTCAAGTACGTGCTGGAAGGCCACGACCGCGGCGTCAACTGGGCCAGCTTCCACCCGACGCTGCCGCTCATCGTCTCGGGTGCCGATGACCGCCAGGTGAAGCTCTGGCGCATGAACGAGACCAAGGCCTGGGAGGTGGACACGATGCGCGGACACACCAACAACATCTCGTGCGTGCTATTCCACCCACGCCACGAGCTCATCATTTCCAACAGTGAGGACCGCTCGATCCGTGTGTGGGATATCTCCAAGCGCATGGGGCTGCAGACTTTCCGTCGCGAGAACGACCGCTTCTGGATGCTGGCGGCTCACCCTACGCAGAACTTGCTGGCTGCCGGCCACGACTCCGGTATGATTGTTTTCAAGCTCGAGCGTGAACGTCCCGCCATGGACATTCATGAGGGCCGCGCATACTACGCTAAGGAGCGCTACGTGCGCATGTACTCGTTCGCTGACGGCAGCGATGTGCCTGTAGCGGCTGTCCGCCGCACCGGCACTGCCGGAACGGGCATGGGCAACTTCCCCCGTCACTTGAACTACAACCCGTACGAACAGAACACGGGCACCAACAGCGTGCTAATGACGAGTGATGCCGAGGGTGGCTCGTACGAGCTGGTGACGTTCACCCACGGCTCTGGTGGCGACACGTCGGAGTCGAGCCGTGGACCTGGCCTCTTTGCCGTGTTTGTGGCTCGCAACCGCTTTGCCGTCTTGGACAAGTCGCGCCACATTGTGATCAAGAACTTCCAGAATGAAGTGACAAAGAAGATCACTCCGCCCAATGGTACGGCGGATGGTCTGTTCTTCGGCGGTGTGGTGGGCCGCGTGTTGCTTCACATTGACGACAAGATGGTTCTCTACGAAACACAAAGCCGTCGTGTGTTAGCTGACGTCCAGGCCCCGCGTGTGAAGTACGTGGTCTGGAGCCCCAACTACGAGTACGTTGCTCTGATCAGCAAGCACTCAATTGTGCTGGCTGACAAGCAGCTCAACCACCTGTCCACCATTACTGAGTCGGTTCGCATCAAGAGCGGTATCTGGGCAAATGCTCCTGCTGAGATCTTCGTCTACACGACGCTGAACCACATCAAGTACTCCCTCACGAACGGTGACGCTGGTATTATCCGTACTCTGGATGTGCCGGTGTACCTGACGCACCTGGAAGGCTCTAAGCTTTACTGCCTTGACCGTGAGGCCAAGATGCGTACTATGGCCGTGGATCTGACGGAGTGTGAATTCAAGATCGCACTGAACAAGAAGAACTACACTGAAGTGATGCGTATGGTTCGCCACTCAAGGCTTTGTGGCCAGGCTATCATTTCGTACCTGACCAAGAAGGGCTACCCTGAGGTTGCGTTGCACTTTGTCAATGACGAGAAGACTCGCTTCAAGTTAGCTATCTCGTGCGGTAACTTGGAGGTGGCTCTGAATTCTGCGTACGAGCTGGACGATAGCAAGTGCTGGTACCAGCTGGGTGTGGAGGCATTGCGCCAGGGCAACATCCAGGTTGTGGAAATGGCCTATCAGCGAACGAAGAACTTCGAGCGCCTCAGCTTCCTATACCTGGTTACGGGCAACCGCGACAAGCTTAAAAAGATGCTCAAGATCGCAGAAGTGCGCAATGACATTATGGCACGCTTCCATAATGCTCTTTACCTCGGCGATGTTGAGGTCCGCGTGATGACGCTGGAGGCCGCCGGCCAGTTTGGCCTGGCACTGCTTACTGCTGCCACACACGGCCTCGGTGAGCACGTAGAGCGTCTAAGTGCAGTGCTACAGGAAACGAACCCGGACTTCGATGTGAACGCTTTCTTGGCTCGTGAAATGCTACCAAACCCCACGCTGCTGTCTCCGCCGCCTTGCGTGAGCCGTCTGGAGAACGAGAACTGGGCACTCGTGGAGATTAACGAGCCGACGATCCAGGACCACGCCATTGCCGCTGAGAAGCGTGAAGCTGAACGTAGCCTGCAGCCTCAACAGCAGGATGGTGGCCGTCGTTCAATGGAAGAACGCCCTGCGCGCAAGTCCTCAATGGATCTGGCCCTGGATGCTGCGGGAGACGCCTGGGGTATGGATGGTGACCTCGACCTGGATGACTCGCTGACAATTGATGATCAGTCTCTGGGACTGGACTCGGCCGCTTTGGAGAACGACTTTGCCGGCCTCAGCACCGACGCCGGCTTCGTGGCCGCTCCTACGGCCGGTACGAGCCTTGCTGTGCAGTGGGTTCGTAACTCTTCCCTTGCCGTCGACCACGTCGCAGCTGGCTCATTCCAGACTGCTATGCAGCTGCTGCACCGTCAGATCGGTGTCATTAACTTCGAGCCTCTCAAGCCCGTGTTCCTTCAGGTGTTCTCGGGTGGCGCTGCTTCGCTGCCGACCCAGGGCAACTGCCCGCCTCTGCGCGCGTGGCTGCAGCGCAACGACGCGAACCAGCCTGCTGTGGCAGTGTCGTTTGGAGCCCTCGTGGAGGAGCTCAAGCACGCATACCGTTCGTTCACTGGTGCCAAGTTCGATGATGTGAAGACGCACTGCGAGTCGATCCTGTACGCGATTCCTTTCCTGGCCGTGGACTCGAAGGAGGAGGCCGAGAAGGTGAAGGGCTTGCTGACTGTGTGCCGCGAGTACTTGCTAGCGTGCCGCATCCGTGCCGAGGTGGCCGCCGTGCCTCTGGAGGGAAACCCAAAGCGCAACATCGAGCTGAGCGCGTACTTCACGCACTGCGAGCTGCAGCTGCCTCACCTGGTGCTGACGCTCAAGATCGCCATGACGAACGCGTTCAAGGCCGGCAATTTTATCACGGCGGCGTCGTTCTGCCGGCGGTTGTTGGAGATCCCGGAGGTCTCGCAGCACCCGCGCCACGAGAAGCTGCGTTTGACCGCCCGCAAGGTGCTGCAGAAGGCCGAGAAGGAGGCCCGTAACGAGCACGCCGTGGACTACCAGGACTCGAAGCCGTTCGTGCTGGACGCGCGCAACTTCACGCCCATCTACCTGGGCGAGCCGGACGTGCGCTGCCCGTACTGCGCCGCCGCGTACCTCCCGGAGAGCAAGGGCACGCTGTGCGACGTGTGCGGCATCTCGAAGGTTGGTGAGGAGACCATCGGCCTGGTCGTCACCACGGCGCAGTAACTTAGCATAGTTGCGCCTGTTAGTGTGATTCACAAGCACATCACCTTAAGATTAAAGGACTTGTCGTAATGCAAGCAACGTACTGTAGTAAAAGTCTGTCGAAATGCAAGCAGAGCTAGCACACCCTAGCGCCTCTGGGGCTAGCGGTACCGTACCGTACGCCTTTGACTTAGGTAACCTCCAAGGGCTCAAAGCTTGAGCCTTCAACTCCGTATACTACCGGTAATACAGGAGTATACTACGTATATACTGTAGTATAAAGGTTAACCCTTTTAACGACTCGCCGCTTAAGTGCGAGAAGACCGTGGTTCAAATCTCGCGCGCGGGATTCAAAGCGCACTGCCAAACTCGATTCGCCCGCACCATGCGCAGCCACTTCGCGCACTTGGACGACGAGCTCCAGGACAGCGACCAGACGCTCGCGCGGCGCGTGCGGCCCCGCGCGCGGCTCCCCACGCGGGCGGACGCCGGCGACGGCGGCGGTGACGCGCGCGCGCGACCCGCGCGGCGGCGTTTCCCGGCTTCCGCCTTCTTCTCGGACACCACGGACGACGACGCGTCGCGGCCGACTCTGGGCCGCTCGCAGCTCTCCGTGAGCGCGTACAGTCGCTCCAACCAATCACAGACCAGCAGAACGCCGCTGCACATGAGCGCGGGCCCCAGAGAAGGCAGGAGAGACGTGGAGAGAGCCCCGAGACTCCGTGTGGACGCCGTCCAGTTCCCCGTGACGCGGTCGGTGCTGTGGTAAGGATTTAGTGGTGGAATTAAGGACCGGGAGGTGGTGTTTTAGCTGAATTTTTACTGGGGTTTTCTTTGTGAGATGCAGGGATCGACGCCAACTGTCGGCTGAGCCGATCGGAGTGTCGCTGGGGCAGGTGCTGCCGCGGTTTGTGCTGACGGCGGAGGTGTTGAAGGAGGTTTACAGGCTGTTTGGAGAGAAGGGCAACGCACGCGGAGAGGGAGCGGTTCTGTGTTATCTGTATGGAGATGTGGCGTCGCTGAGAGGGAAGAAAGTGGTGCTGGAGGGAGTGAAGATGAAGAAGGAAGACGCACGCGCGGCTGGAGAGTGGTGTGTTCCGGTGCATTGCATTGGAGATGGGACACGTGCAGGGTTTTCACAGGAGACTTACGCTACCACGATTTCGGCGGTACAGAGCAGCTATCGCGATGAGTACGCAGACAATGTGGCGTCAAAACTACAGCCTAAACTGCTGGTGTTCCGGTCGTCGCCCCACGAAGCGCAACTGGATTTTCAGATCGAATGCGCCGCGTCTCCAGTGCTGTTTAAGTTTTCACTAGTGAGGAACTTGCCGTTGTTGATGACACCGCTAGCTGCAAGTTTGGCTCGACGCGAGTTTAGCGCTCGCTCAAGCAATATGCGATCTGGCTATCTCACTCTCGATCGCACTCGCAAGGCAGTGCCGCTACTGAAAGTCGACCCTCTCGTTCTACAGCAGCCACTTGTTGGTGTTTGGGTGTATGGTGTTCAGATCGACGATGCATGGGACGAGGAAATAGCGCGACGACAACTCGCTGACCCCTTCCTATATTTCGCATGCATTGGATACTTGATGTCGGAGGCCATTAGGGAGCGTGTAGGTCCCGAGAAAAACACGTTCTTGGTGGCGCTGTATCCAGGTGACCTGTCCGAAGATGGTAGTGCTGTTGGTTCATTGCCCCGCTTCTTCGAGTGCCATTACTCCGAGTTCCTAAGTCCGCCAGCGAGACCACTGCCAATGGAGCTGTATTCTCATCGACGCTCTTGCTTAGTGGGTGTATCGAAATTCTCAACTGATGTCGAGCTTACTCTATCGGCTGCACCAACAAGCGAGTGGGAAGCTGCTAAATGTCAAGCCAAGATCCCTACTGCCTCGAGCTCAGCTAAAGCCCAAAATCCTGAGGTACTCGATAGTTTTGCAATTGCTGACAACAATTCACATACACGAACAACAATACCTGCTAGTGAAAATGAAGAAGATGAGGACGTGACGAGTGGATGGACGATCACATCTAATGCTAATCGGAAGAGTGCATCTCTTGCTTTGAACAACTCGAGTCAAGCATCAATGCATAGTGACGAGACAGCCAATAATCCAACAGTTCCGGGCAAAGTTGCTACAGAAAATGTAGAATTTAAGGCAGCTAGGTCTACGTCTTCCAGCACAAGTGGCCAACATGATGCAACATGTACGTACACGGCAAAAGAATCGGCAGAAGAGACTGCAGGGCTTCGCCAACGTGGTTGGTCAGGAAATAACACAAGCAGCTACCGAAGTTGCTGCAAGACCCAACAACTACTGACGATTCAGCACCAACAGATTCTTGAAAACCAACAGAAGCAGCTGCATGAAATGCAGGAGCAAATTGCGCAGTTGCGCCGCCTTCTCGATGAAGCAAGATGCAGTAGCAAAAAGGAAGCAAATCCTGTACCGAATGATGCGGGCTATGATTCGGACGCCAGCAGTTCAAGCATTGGAGCAGTTGCAGACGTCTCTAATGTATCGAGTACCCTCAGCAGGCATGAAAATGACCATGGTGCGGGTAGCTCGCAGTCGTCCGTTGTTTCGATATCAAAGCGAAGTGGTGATTTCTTGGATAAGCCATCCATTTATTCTCCGTCAAAAAGCACGAACAAAGGCGAAGCTGAAGACGAGGAGCAAGATATGTCGTTGAGCTCACTGGATTTGTCGTCAATTAGCAGCGCATCTGTAGACGTCGACTTGTCATCTCTCTCGTCGTCTCTTCTAAGTGAGCCGCTAAGGCATGCTGGGTCTTCCTCGAACGTCAAAGAGGTGCAAGCGCATGACAAACATGTTGACCCTGAAGCCGAAGCATTGAATCAGCCAAAAGTGTCGACAGAACAAACAACAGCGCAGGGTGAGACTCTTGCAGACGCTGGGGTATCAACTGGGCTCGCTGATGAAGGGCGTGATAAGATCGAGAGGGACACTGACGAGATTGTGAGAGACACTTGTGTCCAAGATTTATCCGTCGGAGACTTGAGCGACTCCTTGAGGGGAGAAGCTACAAGAAGTGGTGAAACAATTGATGCATCCGTTGGTAGTCATGAAGATGACGAAAACGATGATGCAAGTGGGGATCGCTCAGTGGTTGAACGGCTCCTTCCACCTGATGTATACCTACGCAAGGTTGGAGGCTTCGTTGACCACCACGGTGGATGCTTCACAACGCCACCATTAGACTTTCACAGTTTCTGTGTGCCTCGCATAAAATTTTCTAATGATGCACCAGAGTGCTCGTTATCCGACTCTGAAGACGAAGAAATTCGTCTCATCGAGCAGAAGTACAAACGGTTGATGGCAGCATGAGCTTCCTACACCTTTTAACCTGCCGATAAACACGAAGTACAATAGTAGGTTCAGCAGGTACACTAAAAGATTAACCTTTTACTACATCATAGCCTACGTGCCTATAACCTGTCCCGATTGCAGGAAACCAAAGCTGCCCTAACAATTATGGAACCGGAACAAGCAGCTCGTTGATTTGCTTGACCTCAGACCCCACCAATGCTGTAGGGCTCTTCACATACACAAGATATTCTGCGGGAAGCATAAACACATCTGGTGGCTGACCGTTGGGTGTTGCAGCCTGCACGACGAACCGGAAACGGTTTACATTGTAAACACCAGGCGCCATGAAGCATGCCTTCAGGTTGATCGCTACCCGGCTGTTCGGTGAAAAGCCCATTACCTTCTTCTTGGTGACTCCTGACCAGAAGAAACGCGGTGGTGCGCCGTGGGGTGGAGAAGCCCCGGAGTACGAAATCGAGTGCAACTTGGTCAAAGCTGCTGTAGCAGGGAGAGATGCTTGAGCCTCTTCCGGGTGCAACATCTCGACAGTGACATCGAGAGGGGCCGAGCTGGGTGCCGAGTCATTTGATACTTGCATAGTAATATCCAACTCCGCGAGATTCAGCCCCGACGTAGTCCCAGCGTACGACGAGCTTCGTAATTCTACCGAATCATTGTAGCTGAGAGTCACAGTCAACGGACACGAATTTTCCTGCACAGGCGGGCGAATTTTCACAGATGCCAAGTTGGTCTGACCGACAGCACGATGTGGTACAAGCCCTGCAACTTTTTCGCTAAATGACGAGTTGAAATTGGTCGACCACACCAACACAAGATGGCCATCCGTATCGGAGTGGGATAGTAATGCATCTCTCGACGTCGGTTGTGGCTCTTGTCGAGGTTTCTGGTCATTGGCATCTTCCCCTGCAGCATTTTTTATAGCCTTGTTCTCTCGCCTTACGCTTTGAATTGTTCGGAAACCACCAGTGCGTTTTCCTTCACCTGTGTCGCCACCTCCAGCGCCACCAGCACGAACAAGCTCCACTGCATTTTCGAGACATAAAAATTGTTCGACAGGCAAGCTCGCGGATAGCTCAGCAGTATTTTGCTCGGGATTAAGAGGCAACCTGCATAAATCGGTCTTGTCGGTGTCAGGGCGTCGAACTATGCGGAAGTAACTTGTGCTTGCTTCGAAAAATCCGAGATGCAGCGAGTCTCGTACACCCGTAACGTTCTGTGAAATCGGTTTTGCTAATCTTTCAACGGCCCACGAGTTGCTTATGCATAGAAGCTCTTCCAGGCGAACAATTCCAGCCAGTGGGTCGGTCATTTGGTGATGGTCACCTCGCTGATTTGACACCGTGATACCAAGAATGTATTCACCACTTGCGCCGAAACTTGGCTCAATTGAATAAGATACATCTACACAAGGTAGAAAATCAAGATCCAGCCTTATCTTCACTGTACGTGAAAGAGTCTTGGTATGGGCTTCTTCTGGTGCCGCCTTATACTTGAATAAGAGGGCCGCATGACGTCGTCCAGGAACCGATCCTCGGGCCCACATTGTCACCTCTTTGTTTTCTCCAGAGCCAATAACTACGTCGTTCAAGTCGACAACATGGCCACTGGCACCGATGTATCCGCACAACTCGTCTGCGTTTCCCTTTCCCGATGCGCAAAGCAACAGATCAGTACAACAAACCTGGAGACCAGCAAGAGCTGCAGTCCCTGAATTGACCAGCGAAATTTTCAGCTTGATAAGTTCACCAACAAAAGCCTCTGCGGGAACACCTTCAACTTTAACACCAAGCCATGGCATAGACTCAACGACGTTGGCGATTAAACTCATGTTGGGTGCGCGAGCCCGGGCCTCTCTATGTGCTCTAGTATCTTGCAACAGCGGGCCAGGTATATCGAATGCGTGCTCGCCTTGGACATCTCCACCGCATATTGACCAGCGGACACCCGTCAAGCTTAATTTCCCCCGGATTTTTGGGCATACTGCAAGACGGACTCGCTCTTCACTGCACGGTAATAGCTGGAGGTTCACACTATCAATGACGATTCGCTGCTCGCCAGAGTCTTTGCTCTCAGGAACATCAAATATTTCTTTGTCGTCACCTACTGTCTCAAATTTTCCAAACAAATGGATATCCTCTACATCCACAGCACACGACAGCGCATTCTTCATCACAAACTCCACATAGATCTGCTCCCCCAGAACGTAGTTTTCGGGCTTTTGAATCGCAGCATTCTTCTTGTTGCGATAGCCAGCGTAGAGGTGCAAAGGCGCAAACCAACTTTTTGCATCATTAATACCGGCTGACGTAACAAACTGATGCAGTTGATTTTGCTTATCAACATGGTCGCTTAGCCCTTGCCATATATCCGCTTCCGAGAGGTTACCATCGATAGAACGGTCGACACCAAATGCGTTAGTCGATGCAAACACAACCGTCGACTTGTCGTCTAACTCAGGCATGCATAGGTCACGGACAAGAAGTTTCTTAGCACTACCATCTCCATTCTTAACCAATATTGGCCCACCACGTGAAAACGAGGACGCATCTTCACAATCTGTCGCGAGAAAATCCTTGACCATGAGACCAAAATCATATAACATAGCTTCCTGTTGGCTAGCCGAGTTTCGGCCAGTGCCGATAAGCTTGAGAAAGAGATTAATGGAAGCCATGCGATCGTCCAGTTTGTTGGCTTGTTGTGCAAGCATAAAGTTAATATGATCTTCGACAAGAAACCAGCCACTGCAATCGTAGATAGCTCGTGCCAAGGAATAGCATCTCGCAGAGTGCTGTTCATGTCCAAGTGAATCATAAACATGACCAGCCATCACCATTCGGAAACCGTATTTGCGGAATTTTGGCAGTCGAGCTCGGAGGTCACAGAGAGCAGCACGCTCCATAAGAACTGCTGCACATATTCCCTGTTCCATGGTTGAGCCCCGAATCAGAGCAGCCGATGCGTTATCCATATAGTCTGTGAACAAGCCAGACTTGCTTAATGTGTGATAGATCTCACCGGCGATGACCGCTGTACGGATAGCAAGTCGCTGGGTTAACGGGGATGGTGTCTTGGCGTAGATAGCATTAGCCGAGTCGAGAGCGTTTGTAATTTGCATGGGTGACCCCTTCGTCAAAAGCAAGCAGAGCGC
The DNA here is from genome assembly GCA_030267785.1 of Phytophthora fragariaefolia. NCBI lineage: Eukaryota > Oomycota > Peronosporomycetes > Peronosporales > Peronosporaceae > Phytophthora > Phytophthora fragariaefolia. The sequence goes on along the minus strand of BSXT01000348.1, from coordinate 16,550 downwards.
GATCATCTCGTTTACGTTTGCACAGTGGAACACGGACTTATCGGACTTAAAGTCGTCTCGTACCAGCCGATACATTTGTAGCGCAAGCTCGTAGTCTCTCACGAGGAAAGCTGTGTCAGCCAGCAGGCGAGTCTGTGATTCAATCGAGTCGCATTTATACGTAACTCCTCCAGAAGCAGACGAGTTTGAAGGACGCAGGTCCTTGGGTTTGCGCAGCCAAGATTTGAAAACATTTTTCACACCTTTCTTCATGGCCGACACCACCTCGTTCAGCTGGAAAATACGCCCCTCAAGCGACGACAGCATGAACCGCAGCCCGAAATCCCGTACGAAAGCCTTGATCTGCGCCACATCATCTCTGGACAACAAGGTGCCCACTCCCTCTATCCCTTGCGGGAATGTCTCCGTTTCCTGCGGGAATAGCGGAGGCCTGACATAAGGGTTCTCCGTCCACGCCGCCTCGAATGGCGACGGTACGGGAGCCTCCTCCACAGGCAGCGAGTTGATCTTGAGCACTGCTCCGTTCACCGTGGATATGTTCAAGCTGCGCAAGATCGCGTCCGGGTCGATGGACGTGCCCTCCGTCTCCAGCACGTCGTGCACCACCACGTAGAACTTGGGCACCACCATGGCGTCGTACAGGCCTTGCTGGAACGGCATGGGGAGATTCTTGGGTGCCGTGAGCTCTTCGAAGCTGTGGCGCGGGTTCGGGTCCGTGGAGCTCACGACCACCAGCATGGCCACGGGGTGGCACAGCAGACTGTACTCCTCGCAGCGGAACGTGTCCAAGAGCGTGTGCTCGAAGGAGCGGTACCAGGGCATGGGGTCGCTGCTGCCCTCAGCGTCGGCGTCGGCGCCGACCACGCGCAGGTACGTGGGTACGTCGTCCACGCTGGTGACGCGCGGGACGTCGAGCTCCACGGCGGAGGCGGCGCCGGGCCGCGGCGGGTGGCGCTTGACGCTGGCGCTCAGCTGCTCCGTGGCCTCGGCCAGCGCCAGCGGGTGGAACTGCGCGGCCGAGAGGAAGCGGAAGTTGAAGCGCGCGAGCTGCACCGGGTGCGTCACGGAGCGCAGCGGCGTGTCGGCGTCCTCCAGGCGCGCGAAGCCGTTCAGCAGGTCGGCCAGCGACAGGTTGTTCTTCTGCGCGATGCGCTCCGCCTCGGACGTGCAGCACGTGAGCACCACGGGCGCGAACGCCTCCTGCACCCACCCCTCCATGGCCTCCATGGCGCCGGCTCGGGGGGGAATGCGCCAAGTCAGGAAGTGATACGATGGGGGGGGGAACCGGTATTACCGGTACTTAGTACTACCAGTTATACGCAAAAAAATGGGAAGGGACCAATTCGGGACCAAATCTGAGGACGGGATGGAGCAGAGTGCTGAGCGGCAGCCGTGCAGCGTGGACGGGTGTGTGGATGTGGTGCACCTCTCGTGGGCTGTGCAAGGCGCACGGGGGCGGCGCGTGCTGCGAGGTGGTGGGATGTTCCAGGAGCGCTCAGAGCGCGGGGCTCTGCATTGCGCATGGAAGCGGTCCACGCTGCAGTGTCCCCGATTGCCACAGCGAAGCGCAGTCGCGGGGGCGATGCACGACGCACGGTGGAGCCGTTCGCTCTGAAATGGAGGGGTGCACGCAGAGAACTCGAGGCGGCAGGTTCTGCAGGGAGCACGGTGGAGGGTACAAGTGCAAGCACTCGGGAGGCTGCAGGAACTGGGCGCAGACGAACGGCATGTGCGCGAAGCACAGCGACCAGCAAGATGATGAGACCAAAGATGAAGATCTCCACGAAGCGGTCAGTACAGACGAATCAGACGGTGACGCTATTGGAGATGGCAATCTCAGCATTGAAGAACGACCCAGGAGTTCCAGTCCCGTCGCGACACCAGAGATGCCATCCACAGCAGGTTTGTGTCGAGTATCTGGGTGTACCAGCCTCGTTGTGAAGAAGGGACTGTGTCGGTTCCACAGCATCAAACCGCGGTGTACCTCGCTCAGCGGGTGTCGAAGCATTGCGCACTCCCGTGGACTGTGTCTCGCGCACTACAACGCTCAACGCCTACACGGCAACGCAGCTACATGCTCGCAGCCCACAGCGAACAGCCAAGTTCCGCAACGTCACGCATCGACCATCCAGAGCACTGCCCAACAGCAAGAACTCCAGGCCAGATACTACTGCGACGCAGCCTTAGCTGCAAAATCCACCGAGCTGTTCTCCATCCTCAGCAACGGCACAGCCGCTGGCGTCGCGCCTGCTCTTCCTACGGTCCGGACAACGGCCCGCCTGCAGCAGCGCACGGCTGAGCAGCACTGCAACGAGGTGCTCGCCGCCAGAGCCTTCCACTTCATCCGCACGAACCCCGCGTCTCGGCCGTCGGCACCTGCAGTCGTGCGCCCTCGTACCAGGGGCCAGCGCCTCCAGGAATGCACCATCCGCGGCTGCCTGAACGTGGCCAATGGGAGTCTGATATGTGCAGCGCACGAGGCCTGGGCAACGGGTCGGTACCCGCAGGCATCGGCATCAGTTCACCTGAGCACCGTTACCGGTACCCCCAAGTAGAAGTTGCTGTTGTTGCAGTTTGGGCATCCAATCAGCTCTGCTTACGGTGGATCCCTCTGATTGGCGGAAAAGCGGATCATAGGTGGCAAGCCACGATTGGGCTGCGGGGGGCGATGAGGCAGCGCGTGACGCGAAGATCTCGCCGCTAGCAGCACATCCTCATGTTCTAGTAGAAATGCATGTCGTCGCCGCGAGGCCAGCGTCTAGAAGCTTCTCGAGCTGCGAGCGCCGCTCTTCTGATTACGAGCGAGAGGGACTGGTATCCTGCATGGCGCATGCGTCAGGGTAGGCCCGCAGCAGCGGACCAATCAGCGCGCGCGGAACCGTCTTGGGTGACAAAACCCGTCGAAAGAAACGAAACAGAAGCGAAGCGGAGAAGCGCAGCGGCCACAGCAGATCGGAGCCCCCCACGACGCACAAGCGCAGAGCGAGCACCATGACGGCCCACGTGGACACGAACAAGAACGTCAACTGGATGGACTCGCGCGGCTTCTGGACCTTCTACATCATGCTGCTGGCCTCGCTGTACATGGCGATGCCCATCGTCTTCCCCACCCACGGCGACGCGCTCACGGCGGTCAACGTCATCCACGGCGTGGTACGTTACTCTGCGACTCGGGAGGGTGTAGAGGTAGCTGGAGCAGACGCGATGCTTCCCCTGGGATCTCCTTGGGCACTGGGGGGAGGGGGAGACTGCTCTGTGCCGTGCTGCAGTGCTAGCCGTACTGATATGATTGCTACCGCTGCTGCAGGTCTCGTTCGGCATCATGCACTGGATCAAGGGCTCGCCCGATGACAATTCGATGGGCGACTACCGCGAGCTGACGTTCTACGAGCAGATCGACCAGGGCCACCCGTGGACCAACACGAAGAAGTTCCTCATGATGATCCCCACCTTCCTGTTCCTTGCCGCTTCGGTCGCCACGGACTACGACACGAAGCACCTGCTCATCAACTTCCCCATCTGGGCGACGCTCATCCTGGCCAAGCTGCCGGAGCTCGACCGCGTGCGGATCTTCGGGATCAACTCCACGGTCGGTATCGACGACCACAAGAAGAACTAAGCGAGCGAGCGAGCGAGCGTCTCACGACCAAGCAGCACGCGGGGAGCGCGGCGCGAGCTGTGGCCTTTTGCACCGAGGCCGCGCCACGCCAGCAGCGGCGACCCCAATTCTTTGTGAGTCAGCACCACGAACAGCGTGATCTAAGGACAGGGCGAGAGCGGACCTGATCGTGTCTATCTTGCCTCCTTGAAGTTTGATTTGCTACGTATACCTAGCTGCATTGCTGTATGTCCGCATGCGGTGACCATTAAACAAGATTCTCATGATCTCACTTGATGTTGTGTTTGTTGTGCATGACGTGGCATCGGGCGAACAGTCATGAAATGTATTTTTGCTAGAATGAATGAAAAGCGAAACTTGCCAGTCACGCACAACATATTGGTCATGAAAATCCTTAGAGCAGCTGTACTTGTCCAAAACCACACAGCTCACATTACATCTACCGTCGCTCTTCCGCCCGACGCGCAGCGGTAGCCTTTCATCCTGCTTTCTCTGTCAGTAGCTCTCCACTCTCCCCTCTGGCTCTTCACGCACTCGCCCATCTACCAGGACGCGGACTTGCTCAGAACGAGGGGTCTCCGACGAATCGAGATCACACTGACGTTGAAGCTGCAGGATCCAATAGTCAGTAGTTAGCTGTGAGGGCTCTAGCAGCATCCGCTCTTCGACTTGGACGCCTGGGGAGGAGTGATAGGGAACGCCTCGCGTTCAGGCTGGGGCGGGTTCTTGGGCAGTCGCTTGGCAATCGCAACGAATAGATCCTTGACGTTCACAGCAGTCTTTGCAGACGTTTCCATGTGCAGGATATCGTTGTCCTCTGCGTACTGATGAGCCTCTTCAAACTCCACCTTGCGGCGGGCCTCTAGGTCGGCCTTGTTACCAGCTAGAGCGATGACCACATTGGGGTCTCCGCGGCGCTGCAGCTCCTTAACCCACGACTTGGCACCCGTGAACGAGTCCTATGGACGATCAACAACCAGTAAAGTAAGACTCTGCGACAATTACCCGGTGGACCACCAACTCGCGCTGTACCTTGTTGGTCACGTCGTACACGACTATAGCCGCCGCCGCACCGCGGTAGTACATCGGCGCCAAGCTGCGGTATCGTTCTGAATACGGAACGTCAAAAAGTAAGTCTGCTAGGCCTCCACGCTCCATTCTCAAGCTGAGACTTTCAATGGCAGCATCAACTTGGCTGTGAAGCAGGAGACGTACCCTGCCCTGCGGTATCCCAGATCTCAAACTTGACCGTCAACCCGTCCTCAAGACCGACCGTCTGTGTAAGAAAAGCAGCTATCGAGATCATCAACCGACACAGTGGCAGCAAACAGGAGACAAACAACCACGGTCAGAGACCGCCAGCCTGCCACACTGCCTCAGGCATAAGGTGCAAGTACAAATTCTCCACGCAGCAGGCAGAACACCGCGCGCGCGAAGCCTCGCGAGAGACGCACCTCCAATCGTGGGCTCCTGGAACTCGAAGAACTCGTCGCGCACGAACCGCACGACGAGACAAGACTTGCCCACGGCCGTGTCGCCGAGCAGCACCAGCTTGAAATGGCACGTCTTTCCCTGCGACATCCTGGTGGCTCGTTCTTCTCCTCAATTGGCAGCGCTCGCTTGATGAGACCTCGGGATCCTCCTGGTCGCTCGACTCGTGGGCGGTCGGTGGCGTCCGGCCGTGCTCAACGGGCTGGCTGGGGGGCTGCGCTGCGTTCCGAATCGGAGACTGGAAGCCCGCTTCCTTCTCGCCTTGTTTCTTTTTCTCGCTCGCGCGGTACTGACGGAGTTTTTGTATGGGATCCCCCACCCCCGCCGGGCTGAGATGGGAGAAAAATGGACCTGCTACATCTAATGCGCACTGGATTTCGGAGGCAGTGGACCCGGTACCAGGTGAGCGGTACACAGAATTCGAGCACCTGCAACGTCGGCAGGCAGCATGAAACACAAAAATGGCTGTATTGGAGCGTTGTGTCTGGGCGTTTGCTGCTAGCGCTAGGCTGCTGCGCATCGACCGTTTGAACCGCTGACTCGATCCAGAGCGGTCGCCCTACGGAATGGGTTTGATCTGAATGGCGAGGAAGGCAATTGGCGACGGAAGAAACCAGCTGTGAGCAACGTGCAGCTCACTTGGATGCGCTCGACGACAGATAAGACCCACCTTGAAGTGCAGCGTGATAAGCGAGAACACCAGGCACTTGAGATCCTGGACCAGGTAGTACAGCACGCGCAGACCTTCCGGATCCTTGCTGTCCTGAACGTCCAGCAGCGACCCGATCTTCGCGCACTGCAATGTCGGCATGACACGATTTGGCATTTTCATCAGTTGCGAGCACACACTTGGCCAGGATGTCTTATTGCACACGCACGGTGAAAGAGATGTGGTCGTCACCCAGCACAATCTCCAGCTCCTGCCGTCCGACACGGTCTGGCTCGGGCCATTCCTTGTCGTCTTCTCTGTCAAAGTGCAGCAGAACATCTACACGTCAGAATTCGGCGTTTCAAGGTCGACCAACAACAACAACCACTTAAGGAATAATATCCCGTACTTTGTGATTTCGCTATCGCTAATGATCCGCTTGACCTCGTCGATGACCGACTGGGACACCGTCACTGCACGAAGAGCAAAACCAGCACAAGCCCCAGAGCCACGTCAGCATTCCCTCGAGTGGACCATGCACTCTCACACGGCTGACATAGCTAAAGTAAAATAATACCTTCTTTGCGGATCATCGAGTCCTTCTTGTAGTTGGAGTTGTTGGCGTAACGGAGCTTCCCGTCGGAGCGGAACTCGAACTCCATGAACTCATGGCCGAACTTGCCGCGGTGGCCGACGCTGCAGGGCGCCAAAAACAGTTTGGAAGCAACAAACAGGTCAGCTAACCTTCTACCAGCAACTTCCCGTGTCTGTCCGCCGCCCGCACGCACTAGTAGCGCACGTAGAAGTCGTCGTCGCGGGGCATCCTGTCGCTTCCTGCCTCTGTGCCGCTGAAAAAGACCGAGTTCAATATCAGCCAATGAAAGTCGCAAAATGTGTCCGTATTTCAACCAATGAGAAGACCTTCATAGCTTCTTCATCGATGCCGATACATTTGAGCTCCCCCACAGAGCGTCGTGTGAGTAGTGTCGGGTATCCTTCGGCGGCGAGGCCGCGGCGTGCTGCTAGCTGGATAACGTATTAACGTTGTGCTCGTACGTGTTACTAGCATCTAATAGTGCGAATAAAAGCGGCCGAGTCTGCATTCCAGCTGAGAACGCAAGGGGCTACCAAGCACCAAGCCAATGTCTGCGGAAGGAACTCCAGTGCCTGGCGGCCTGCAGTCTCCGTCTGGGCGAACAGTGAATCCCAAAACGCCGGCAAAAGTGGCTGGGAAAAAGCGTGCGGTGGCTGCGAGCAATGGGGGTGCGAAGCGAGCAACGCGGCGAGAGCTCAAGAAGCTCACGGAAGTGGATTTGGAGGAGAAGGACGATGTGCCACAAGGTCGTTGGTGTTGGCGCTGGGCATTTTATTGTGGAGGATGTGCAGACACTTACTCTTTTTTATATGTGCTGATATATAGCTATTAAGGTGGAGACCGCATCGTTTGGTGTTGATGCAGTCAACGCGTCCATCACGCCTACAAGTCTCCATGATGACTTTGTGAACATGATGAAGACGCAAGGGCTCGAAAAGATGGCCACAGAGGCAGGGCTATTGAGAAACGGCGCTCTAGTTGAGTCGCTCCAACAAGCTACGCCTTCTTCGGCTGCCAACACCCCCGTCAAATGTGCAGCTGGGAAGAATCCGGTGTTGGCATCAGCGCCACTCCTAAGCCCGTCATTCACTACCCCGTACGCTTATATCTTCAAGAAACCCTCCTACCCTGAAGTTGGTTCTGATTGTAGTGTGTTAACGCTTATCGTTTTGCACTTATTCACAGTTCGCCAGGAAAGAAGAGAAAATACCTGAAGATCAATAAGGGCTTGCGTCATTTCAGTATGAAAGTGTGTCAAAAAGTGGAGGAAAAGCACGTCACTTCCTACAATGAGGTGGCTGATGAGCTCGTGCGCGAGTTTGTTACTATGCGCCCTAACGATTCGGTATGTTGAGGTATCGAAGGGATACTATGAACCTGCAAAGGTAAACAAAAATTAATTCCGCTTCTGAGTGTGCAGGTCTACGATGAAAAGAATATCCGTCGACGAGTTTATGACGCGCTTAACGTTTTGATGGCTATGGATATCATTTCGAAAGAGCGCAAGGAGATCAGATGGAAAGGGTTGCCGTCCAATATGCAGCATGACACTGAAATGCTTCTGGTTTGTCCCCCCTCCCTGCTGCACTAGTATGTTGTGACAAGGCACTGACATATTGTTTGTCTTGTGTCAGGCTGAGCGGAATGAACGTATGAAGAGTGTGGACCAGAAAAAACAGCATTTACAGGATCTCCTGGTACAGCAAGTTGCTATGAAAAATCTGTTGAAGCGTAACGCCGAGCGCAAGCGTAAGGAAAGCGAGAATCCCGCCTCCGCCAACATTGTGCGCGACGAAGGCCGAGTGTTTCTGCCATTCATCGCAGTGAACACCAGCAAGGACACCGTGATCCAGTGCGAGATGTCAGAAGATCGCCAGGACATCTTCTTCAACTTCAGCGCGCCGTTCGAAATCCACGACGACGCTGATATCTTGCAGAGACTGAACTTGCACAAGGCGCCTTACACCGAGCTGAAGCAGATGGTCCCGGACAGGTTGCTGTCGTACCTCCCGGCCGAGTGCGAGATGAAGAGCGAGGACTAGTGTTAGCGAATACAGTAGGCAGGTAGTTTAATATGCGTACGAATAGGGGTCGAGTGCCCGTGGCAAAGTCCATCGGCACCACATTCAGCTTGGATTGAGTAGTTAACTATTTGTCTTGCTGCGTTGCGTCGGCAGCGTCTAAGGTCGCAAAAGAAGAAGAAGAAGATTGTTTTTCCGCGCCAGTGCGCGCTCGTAATTAAGTGATGGGGGGGGGGGGGCTCGTCGCCTGGGTCCTGCGCCTTGCAGCGGTGCACCCGTGGCCTCTCGTCTGGGCAGTTCATAGTGCGATCTCAACGGATTGTGGTCTCTCTGGGGCTCCATTTCGTTGCGGGTCGTTGCCGCGCGGTTGTGCTTCATGTCCTGCCGGCTACCACGTCGGCGTAGCTGCGCGGCTTCGCGCCCGGCTCCGAGTGCCTCTCCTCCGCGAGGAAGACCCAGCCGTCCACGTCGGCTTCGCGCGTGAACGCCGTCTCCTGGGACACCTGCTCGCCGGGCTTGTCGGCGGCCTTTGCCCCCTTGGCGGGCGCGGCGCCGCCGGGGGCGAAGAAGCGGTGCAACAGCGAGTCCAGCATGGAGCGTCTCTGGCGGTGCGTTCTGCTGTGTCGATGTGGCGGTTTGCGCGCTTTTCTCGATGTGACTCTGGACTGACGAATCTCGGAATCTGCAGCAAACTTCAAAGTGGAGACGAATCTGCGAGAAAATATTCGCGGCATAGTGAGCGCAAGACATTGAAGCGCGAGTTCAACCGAAAGTTGCGATTTGACTCGTGCCGTAAGCACGGCGACCGGCGTGTTGTGGAGCCCTTGCGGGGCCGGCTGACCGCATGGTTGCAGGCTACAGGCGGCAACTTGCAGCTAGGCCGCAGCAGGAGGCGAAAACTGCAAGCTGCTGGCTAACGAACGCCTCGAGGGTCTGATATTCTGCGAGCCGCACGAATGCGAGCTTACGTTGCTGAGAAGAAGCCTGGCTACAGATTTCGCTGAGACAACGGAATCGCTAGTCGGGTGCTTCAGGCTAAAGCCTTCAGCTAACATGCCCAGACGCGCCCAGCTACAAAACATCCTGCAAATATCCGTCGTCAGATGACGATGTCACTGCCTTGATGGAGCCGGAGTGTAACTGACTTTGCTGCAGTCTTTTCGCTTCATTTAGCGTGGTGCACTCTATTTCATGTAGTGTTGGTGTGCACCGCTCTCCCGCCCATTTGGCCCCATACACCACCACGAGGAGCTACGAGGATGGCGGAGCCTGCGAAGGTCGCGCCGCCGTCGACGCCTGTCGACGAAGTCATCGGCAACAGCGAGAGCTTGGCCCAAAGTACGGAGGAGGCGGCGCAGAGCGGCGAGGTCCAAGAAGCCACCGAGGCAAAGCAGCAGGAGAACTCGGAGCAGCAAGGCGACGTGGACATGAAGGAGGCTGGGGAGGAGTCCAAGCAGGAGGAGGCGGTGACTGCTGATAAACAGGACGGTGACGATGTAGAGATGACGGGGGTGAAGGCTGCTCCTTCGGCTGGGGAGGAGAAGGCGCAGTCATCCGACGTGGAGATAAAGACGGAGGACAACGAGGCGAAGACGGAGGATGACGAACCTGTTGCCAGTGGCGAGGCCGAAGCTCAGAAGAGCGCCGCAGCATCAGATAAAAATGTGGAAAGCGGCGATGTGGAGATGAACGAGAATGGCATGGAGGAGTTCAAGAGCGAAAGTAATGGCGCAACTGATGATCACGCGAACCAGACGGCCGAAAAGGAGGCTAGTGCAAGCGCTGAAGCGGTTATTGTTACGGCGGATGCTGCTGCAACAGTTGCTAGCTCGCCGAAGGAAGCGCAAAACGCACCGGTGACGGACAAGGCTACGTCAGCTACACCTGCCAAGCAGCTGTCGTCTCCTTCTAAAGCTTCCGCTAGTGGCGACGTAATTGCAACCGGTAACGACTCAAACGGTACCGATGCGAGACAGTCTGAGGGTGAAGAGAATGCATCGGAACAAGCATCAGCAAGCCCAAAGCGCAAGGAAGCTGGTGAAATGAGCAACGGGAACAGTGCTGACCCCGCGGACACGGAGCCTGCTGCCAAAAAGCAAAAGGTGGATGAAAATGGTGCTAAGGTTGCCGATTCAGCCGTTGCTGATGGTTCAGCGCCGTCAGTGATGATCTCCCGTGATGACATGGCGAAAATGGAAGAGGATAGTGGTCGGTTGAAGTTTGATGTCATCACTAACGATGGCACTGACGAGCACATGATCCAGCTTACCACTCTTAAGAACATATTTGCCAAGCAACTTCCTAAAATGCCGAAAGAGTACATCGTTCGACTAGTTTTTGACAAGAACCATCGGTCTATGCTGATTCTCAAGAATGGCACTCACGTTATTGGCGGTATCTGCTACCGCCCTTTTGAGAAGAATCACTTCGCAGAAATTGCATTCTGTGCCATTAATGCTTCAGACCAGGTGAAAGGATATGGAACTCGGTTGATGAATCACCTCAAAGAGTACGTCAAAACCAAGAACATCACGCACTTCCTTACGTACGCCGACAACTACGCTATTGGCTACTTCAAGAAGCAGGGCTTTACCAAAAGCGTCTCGATGGCTCGACCAAACTGGTATGGCTACATCAAGGACTACGACGGTGGAACATTGATGGAGTGCACTATTCACACCCAGATCAACTATTTAAGGATTACGTCGATGATTCACAAGCAACGCGAGGTATACCAACCGCTATACATCTCTTCTTGAGTGAAATATTTCTAATGTACATCGATACCGCGTGTATAGGCAATCCAAAACAAGATCCAAGAACGCTCTCGGTCTCAGACTGTATACCCCGGGCTAACCCAGTTTGCGGAGGGCAGGCTGATGGATATCTACATGGTTCCCGGCGTCAGTAAGTGCTGTGCAACAAAGATACTCTTACCTCCAAGCACGTAAACAATATCTGACGTCTATCCATGCCAACAGAGGAAGCTGGTTGGTCACAAGCAACGATCCGTAACAACCGTATCGGGTGCGTGGTCTGTCAATCTTACGCATTTACGACATTACTGACGGGCTCCGCTTATTTGCGCAGAACCCGTGATCAAGGCAGCTTGAAGTCGCAACTGTCGCAGTTGTTGAAGGCGGTGTCAAGCCACCGCAGCGCGTGGCCGTTCCACGAGCCCGTAGACACTTCCGTCGTGGTCGACTACCTGGATCACATCAAGGAGCCTATTGACCTGCAGCTCATCAGCAAGCGCATCGACAGCGGCGTATACATTTCTAAAGCTGCATTCAAGGCGGACCTGGACAAGATGTGCGACAACTGCACGACGTACAACACGCCCGACACCAACTACTACAAGTATGTGCACCCCCGCGCTACTCGATTGTTGTCTACATGTACGATCATTTCACTAACTAACGCTCTTTTCCTAGGGCTGCTATGGATCTCCGCGAGTTCATCCAGACACGCATCCAGATCAGAGATCACAAGTAAATGCAGCTTCCTTAGTCCGTGTAGCAAACTTGTATAACCTCCCGCTCTAAACCGGATGAACAAGATGTTGCCCTGCACTTGTTGGTATTACTTCTTCAGCTTAGCACATTCGACTTTCGTGTCAAACTGAGTACTTAAGTACTCCTATTAGAGTAACCCTGTGGTTAATCCGTGGCCAGATTGCACGCTTTGAAGAGGGACTGCTCAACGACCAACCTTTATCTGGGAGACAGCACAAGCCAGGAAGTAGTACTACACACCGTTCCTGCTCCGTAGGCATCATGTTACACGATTCATGTATCTTGTGAATCTGTGACCAAGAGAAGTTGTGTGCGGTTTCGTAGTGTGAAACCTCCTCAATACATCATAACGCCGGACTCGGTGAGCTTTCTACTGCTGCAGCAATCTGCTCGTCGCGTCGAGTGCTTCTTCGACTTATGCGAGCAGGTTGCCGTCGTCTCCCCACCACGTAACTTCCGGCCATCTCTTGTTTTCATTTCCCGCCACCACCACGCACGTCGCCTTCCCGTTGCCACCACAGCTCCCCTCTCACTCTTTTAACCCCCTCCGAAGCCCTCCGACTATAACCGGACGATCTCCATCTTGCGTGGCGTGCCGGCCAGCAGCGTCTTCTTCTCCGCCTCGAGCTGCTGTTTGCACTGCTGCACTGCAGCCGCGTCCGTCGCTGCCTTTAGCGCCGTCAGAATCTCCTCGAACCTGCAGCAGCATTTCACCAGAAAGTTACGCTACTTCACCTCCAGCAGCGATAAGGCTACAGCACCAGCTCCACAGACCTGCGCTGCGCCACCTCCTGCGCCTCCTTTTGCTGCTGCAGCTGCAGCTCTAGCGCGCCCGCCTTCGCCGTCTCGGCCTCCACCTGCTTCAGCAGCTCCGCGCGCGACATCGAGAGGCCGCTGGGCGGCACCTGCACGAGCTCGGGAGCCTCGGGGCTGTCCAGCAGCGTCTGCGTCCACTGTGCGTTCTCCTGATGACGCTCGAAGGCGCGGTGCCGCGTGACGCGCAGTTGGCGACGCGTCTCGCGCGAGAGCTCTAGCGGCGCGGCACTCTCCGGTGGCACGGCCACCTGCGGCGCACGCGGTACACGCACTTGCTGCATCTGCAAACTGTAGTTCACCTTGTGAAAGAATGGAAACGGATGAGTTGATCCGGTTGTTATTGGGGCGCCCCCTATTATGATGTGGTTTTACGATATGTATTATATAATATGTAATAGGCTTTTTACAGAGGTAACGACATAAGTTTGAAAGTTGGTTAGGGTTTCTCCCCAGCCAGGGTTCGATAGTATTAATAGTGATGGTTTCGCACCTTTAGTACTAAGACTAAATACGACCACCTCACGTTTTGAAATTTAGTATATCTTTACTAATACACCTGTGCATGCTTAGTACTAAGACTAACTATCGCTACTATTAGTACTAAAATAAACATACCACATTCCTCGTTTACTCGCCTCTATGCGATCAATTTCAGCTCGATTGTGACGCTGTACGAACTCATAGTGTGCACGCTTGTTATTTGTACGCATATGCAGCGAACTCACTTCGAAAATCCTATGGAGAAAACACGTTCTTGAAATATTGTACAGCAACTTCAACCGAACCAAACTCTTTTGGACTGATGGAAAAGCCTGCACTCTAGAACTTGCAACTTTCAGGTGGCTGACGCGCAGCCATGACCGGGGTAGTGAGCGATTGCGTCGTGGTTTTGTCCACGTCGGGTTGGGCTAGGCTGATCACCGTGCGTCAGATATTTGGATCAGCTCCTAGGATTTTTCGGTACCTGGGAAATGCTTTTTGACACAAGCAAGCATATAACGTATGTAGTTAGTGTGCATGACGATTACGTCTATTGTGCCGTTTAGACAGATCGGCTCCATTGTGTAGCTAGTCGCTACAGTGATGACGATCGTGTTGGCTACAAATGCAACAAGACCTGTAGCTTCCGAATCTTCGTACAGCAATCGACTTTAGTGCACTTCATTAAAGTGATCGGTGTTATGAAAATCGAAAAATGTGTCAAAGGGGGCTATGTCAGCTAACCGGATACTGATAGCTACAGGACAACCAATCATTGAGCCGTCCTTTCACCTTCGAAGATCCTAGATCGTCCTGGAAATTAGTAGTACGTTAGGATTTTTTCCTTGTACGAATACGGAACTGATCTGACTAACGACCAGACATTATGATCAGATATAGGAACAGATAACTAGGCTTTGCCGAGCAGCTCGAGTCGGCCAGCTTCTACCTGGCGGATGGTGGCGACGAGCGCGCGTAGCACGGCGCCAACAACTTCCTGAACGCTAGCCAGGGTGCCGTACAGGCCGGACTTACGTACCCGACATCCTGTCCGTCCTTCTCGGGGCTGGATGACGCCGACGACCTCATGGGCGGCGCGGGGGCGGGGGGGGGTAGCCCTGATTTCGGGGAAAACAGTGTGTTTGAGCATCCAACCAGTAGTCTACTGCTAAGACCTACAGACTAATGCTCAAACTATCTTCGACTGACGTTGGCAGCGGGAACGCTTTGTCGTTATCGCTATCAATGTCGGATGTGGTATCGACAACTGGTGGCAGGACAATTCGTTCACGGATAATGCGTCGAGCGCAACCACGAGGAACATCAGCGACACGACGTACGTACTCGGCTAACATTGTCTTGATCACCGCCACAAACGATGCCATCGAAGGGTGTGGAGTTGGAAATCTCGAATTGAGCTTACGATTAAAGCGCTCTAATGGGTTATTGGTCCTAGCAATCAATTCGTTGTTCATACCATAAATGTTCCAAACCTCAATAGGATAGCTTTTAATACATGTACGGTCAAAATATCCCCAGAACTCATTCCATTTCAAAGCTGAATAGCCTACTGCAACTTCTGCACATCGCATTTTGATCTCTCTTTTCACCCACTTGATTGCACGAGCAATGTGCGTAGATTCGATAACAGTCAATGTGTCTAGCACATCACCCGTCATGGCAATGGTTACCTCCAAAATGGATCGTATACGGAACTGATCTGGTTTATGATCAGGTAGCTGTCGCACGGATGATCGGACCCGGGATCTGAAATCGACTGGTCGGGTAGCAAGGAGCCTTGCAACTTCCCGACTGGTAGTTTCACAGACGGGAAGTTGCATCAAGAGGCACATGGTGGAAGGGGGCAAGGACTCCGCATCCATGGAGGAGCAAGCTACTGCCACAACTAGCAGTAGAGAGGTGGAAGGAAGTAGCGATATTGAGGCTTGCGTGCAAGAAGAAAGTGAATCCGGTGAAGATGGTACTGTTAAAGATGCTGGTGTCGTTCATGAAGAAGGCGCTGTTGCCCAACGTGTGAGAGGGAGTGGCCGCTATCCACGACAGGCTGAGCGCACAACTTGCTTCTTTAAATGCTATAAGTATACTCGAGCTGGGGCGTCTTCACGAAAGGTTGTGTATCGATGCTCTAAGTTTCGAACAGGATGCCGAGGCAAGATGGAATTCAGAACTGCTACCATGGGTTACTCTACTGTGCGAATGCATACGTGCGCTGAGACGGTCGTAGCTAGCTCTGTTATCAATGTGTAATCCGAAATGAAGGCGCAGACTGATTTCTTAGCAATTGAGCATGTTGCTTGGCCTGTGTGCCGTGTTTGGGAAGAACTAAGGCAGCGTTTCTATTCTATAGGCAATTCTGATGTTGTACGTGGTCTATCAGAGCAACAAGTATTTCGGCTTGTGCATCATGCTAGAAACAGGCACTGCGCCGCGCTATGAAGCACTACGCTCTACCGGAGGATGAGTGTCTAATCGCTATGACACCTGGTGTCTTAGACACACTGACGGTACTAAACCATGCCAAAGTCAAGGGAGGGATGAAGTGGGTTAGACGTGAGATCAAGCAGCGTTGCAGAGCAGCTGATGTGGTTTATTCTGTTGAGAAATTGAGAGCGTTTTGGTCCTACTTTGAACGCACGTGACTTGACCAGTATAGTATCGAGGTCTGCAATGTGTTTGGGTTGGACAATGAGCTGGTCGCGAGAACCAACAACCCCCTCGAGAGGTTTAACCGTGAGTTGAACAGCAGATTCCCAACACCGCATCCCTTTATGGCAACATTTGTGACAGTTATTAAGACAATCTCACAAGAATATGTGCGCCGGGTTGCTGACGTACCTCGCGGTCGTGCCCGTCGGATTCCTCGCGAGGTTATTCAGCTACCCGATGCTATCGACATTCCGTCCGATATCGAGAGCGATGTGGAGGAAGTCAACACTGCAGATACTGGTACAGTCATAATTGTGTAGCCGTAGACGTAGATAATGTTAGGTAGCTACTAACATAATTTACTAATGAAGCAACTTCCCAACCTTAATTCTATTTTACCTTAGCAACAATCTGTTCATCAATCAGATCCGTTTTTTTGTTTTTGAATTGAGGTTCATTGTTGTCACTTAGCTAATACGATCGCTAATGACTACAAAGACCGGGGGCCTCACCTGTGCAAAGCGTCACTAGGGAGGGGGCTCTCTGGACCAGAGTCTGGTGGGAGAGTCTGAAAATTAGTGCAAAGCGCGACCTCAAGCGAGGTCAGGTGGTTCGTACTCGCCACCCACGAGGTCGGGAGATACAGGACAGGGGCCCTGCACCTCCTGTTGTGCGGCCGTCGGCCGCTGTCCCATGG